>MU911843.1:12464-56511 GCA_036418205.1 Ostertagia ostertagi
GTACACGATTCTCCCGGCTCCTGACGACATGACGAAAGCTTCTGACGCGCAACGTATCGTTGTTGTGGGCTTTCAAAGAAAGCGACCAAGTGAGCAACAACAGCGGAGTACGAGCGCTTAGCAGCTTCATCTAACTCCTCCACCTTCTCCCGAGCCACGCCGTCTAGATGACCGATGAGGAAGTTCGCTCGCTGTTCGTCCGAGAGAGACGTCGGCCGCATGCGCATAACATCTTCAAGACGGCGAAGCCAAATAGAGAACTGTACGCCCCCCTCGGTGGCACCTGAAAAGGGCGTTACGCGGGATGCCTGGGATTCTGGGTGAAACATTGCGACCGTGGGCAAGTCGTCCAACCGCTTACCAACCGCTGCGAAGGACTCGTTAAGCTTCTCCTTAAGAGCCGCGTTGCCCTCGTTGATCTTACGGGAAAGCAGGGCGGCAGTGGAGCAAGTGTCGTTCCACACCTGCGTAATGGCTGTCGACGTGGCGTCCCGGAGCATCTTAGCTTCACGTCCGCGGAGTGGGAAGTCATCTTGCAGGTCATCGAAGAGAGAAAATGACGAAGCTAAAGAAAACCACCATGCTACCAGTAACGTGTGGTAATACTACCAAGACCATCAGATACGAATATCCACTCACTGTTTATTAGCAAGGAATATGCGTCATGAATATCAGATCTCTTCTGGTATCGGATGGTTCAGCAAAAGCGTGAAGGTTGAGTACAGCAGACGTGCGGGTCCGAGGGCGGCAATGGTCGGGTCCGGCGAACGGTCGGCGTCCAGGCGGCGGCTACAATACCCATCGTCCTCGCTCCGTCGCGGCTCCGCCTTCTGTAATCAGAAAGCTCATCGAAGCATCAGCACGGTGACTAAGCTCAACCTACAATCGATTTCTACGTAACCCTAACTCATACACAATACAGGATGGAACAGTGAACGCAATGTTACACGTGGTTTCTCAAAATTGCAGCATTCCCATCCTAGGAAACTCGAAGTCGCTGTCGCAATAATTTTAGCGCACCTTGTATTATATTTTATGAAGAATATGCAGTGATTTCACCACAGGTTCTTACTATAGCGGGTTCCTCTTCTATAATATTATTATGGCTTAGGAAAACCTTCTTGACAAAAATGACGTTCGACTGCTTTTGCATGACGAACAGAAACACAAGTGATGTTGCAAGAAACCGAAAAGTATATATTATGTGATAGGGCCTCAAACCGTCTCATGCGCACAGCAAAAGTTTAGTTTCGCAAGCTGAGCAACGGAGACTTTGACCTGAGCGACAAATCACGACCTAGTTTGCTGAGTGAAGAGCGATGAATGACGAACTTCTCTTGTATTCAACTGAGTAATATCCCCGAAATCATGCATATTATTTGGCAGAGGAACACGTTACCTGATAAATACCAACTGTAGTCTGTATATGGTCCACATATATGTTAAACGTTGAATTGCAAATTGCATTGAAAGGGAAACAAATTTAATTTTCCTCCAATTTCCGACATCCACTCCAATTAGGCCCATTACTTGATAAAATGTGCTAGCATAATAAATTTCGGTTACAGTGCAGACAAAAGACCAAGCTTAGGACCAACGCCGGATTGAAGTTGAACTCACGTGTGACTGGCACTAATTGCAGTTTCTGAATAATAGCTTTAAAAGTGAATGATCGTGTTGCAATAAATGCTACTCGTACCATAAGCTCTAGTAAGGTGGCGTGGAAAGCAGCTCTCGCCTGAGTTACGCACCGCACTACTCCACGCACGAATGTAGAGCGAACTCAGAAATGAGGTGCACCATTTCCCTTGAGCATGGGAAACATTTTAGTTGACGCACTGTTGTCCTCTTATAGCTCGCAAAAAATCTAAATCTGAACGAGAGTTTACACCCACGACCAGTGAAAGGGCGCAGGACTCCTATGAATTCGTATGGTTCACAGAAACAGGTTAGTATTTTAACGTTATTTTAAGGTTACGGTTTAAAAATTGTACAGGGGACGGTGTTGACATGCTCACTCATTAACTTCCAACTCTGTGAAACTGGGATATGAAGCAAAATATCAAACGAGTCATAAGAGAAGTTCAAATTCTGGTATCGCTCCTCTGCCACTAAATGATGTTGAGTAAAATGAAAACGCTCTACAAAGGTGTGGATCGCCCAGTGAAGTAAAGCTGGATATAATGTGAGAGTTCACTCACGTATTGAGATGCTTTCATGTGTCCCGAGCTACTGCTATTTTTGCGTAAATGACTCTGAAGCAGTGTTCTTCTGAATGACTGTGACCATGATCTCCACTTTGCAGTCTTGAAAAGCTAGAAAATGAGGTGATAATTGCCTGCAGCCCGGACGTATCACCTCGAGAGCTTTCCAAAAGAACACCTTCGAACGATTTTTGCTCTGGCATAGTGACACTATCGTGAAGATGCTTAAAAAGACAATGGTTTGGTTGTAGATGTTCAGGCCGGAAAAATTATACGGCATTCCAAACGAAAGTGCAATGTTTACAACTGGAGACCGCCCACGAATATCGGTTTGTGAAGTTTGCAACTTGCTACGCATCGAGAAGGGACTATTACGCGAAGAAGATGAAAAAGACGCTCTCTCTTCCACTGCGAAACTGCGCACTAACAAGTCCAACTCGAGATGTATACGGGAGGCTGTGACTGTGAGCTACCACTTCTGTCGACGTGACGAGCTCGGCCACCTTTTCACTCGGCTCACTCCGTTCTAGTTCATGAGTCCCGATGTGAGGTTCTTCAGCCATTCTTCTTTGGACGATCTTGCCGAAATCGCCGGCAATGTCCTTGAGGGGTGTATCTTGGGAAAGTCTTCAATTCCATTTGGAGTGCATCGCGCTCATGCTCGTCATAGCTCGATGTTGGTGCGTACGCGGTATTGTGATAGCCGGAAATAGACCACAACTTTTTAATCGCAAACTTCCGAGTTCTCAAGCTTCTGTAAGAATCTGTATTTATAGCCAACTGCGAGATGCTTAGGACACCCATATCCCCAACGCCCCTACTGTCTCATTTTCAGAGAAATAATCCTTCGCGAACTCACAACTGCAAGAAACGGCATATACCCTATTCGGCCAGTACGAAAACATCTTACTTGATTTCTGCGGTTTGTGTCAACGGAAATTCTACATGATTCACTGCAAACACTCTTTCGTGTGCTGTAATTAATCATCACCATAAACCTTATCAACAATAAGGCATGACAAGGGTATTCGCATGCTGCAGAGCAGGCCTATTACATGAATTCAAATGTGCTGATAGCATGCAGCATTTCAGTTGTCCACCAAACCTCGTTGGCTTTCGGATCTATTAGGTTGTCTCATAAATAGTGTCGCTTTTTTTCAACCAAAAAATTTTCATCTAAATCCCCATGCTTTTACATCGTTTCATATACCATTCGAAAGAGAATTGTCTGCTCTACAAGATGCTGTGTTCCACTTCCACCTCTGTTTCAGGGTTTTCAAAGTTTAGGCCTGCAGGGCAATTTTAGGCAATTTTCGAGTTAAAATTTTCCTCGTAAACGCCATTGTTTCATATCGAGTGGTGTTCCTTTTGTGAGCACTTCTTCTGCTCTATTCGCTCATTTGTTTTGTTTTTATGTTTGTTGGGAATTAGTTCGAATTTTAGGTGTTTAGGAATAAGGTGCTTTATCCACGAAAGTGACCGCATTTCTTTGAAAAAAATTATCCCTGAGAAGATGAGAAAATCAACCAGGCGTACATTCCTAACTTAGTCATGACTTGTTCTTAAATTCTACTAGTTTTTCAATGTCTCGGCTATAAAAAAATTTCGACCTAGATCTCAGGTAATGGTGCTCGACCGTCGAGTTCTGGTTGAAAAACCAGGTCTGGAAATGGAACGACGCGACTTGTTGGGAAACCTAATAGTGTAATGTTTAGAAGAGGTCATGCATAAGTAGAGGGTACATCATTGATTGATTTCTCCCAAGGGAAGATAAAGTTAGAGATAGTTGTCGGTTTGGTCAATTTTTTGTCGGCTGGACCTCCCATTTCGCAGGCCTAAAATTTGAAAACCCTGGAACAGAGGTGGAAGAGAACATAGCATCTTGTAGAGCAGACAATTCTCTTTCGAATGGTATATGACACGATGTAAAAGCATGGGGATTTAGATGAAAATTTTTTGGTTGAAAAAAGCGACACTATTTATGAGACAACCTAATAGCTAGAAAAAAAGACATTGTCGTCATAAGAGAAAGTTTATTGAAGAACAAATTCAAAATATTGGAATTCATCTATGCGCAACAGATTCAATATAAAGTCAGAGCTATATGTCATAGGCTCTCAATCATATACAAGGTAATTGAACACAATATCCTTGGAATCCTTCTTCATCAAAAAATCTCCAGCGGGTCTCCAGCGAGACGCAAGTAAGGCTAATGGGCGAAGTCTGGCTGACCAAGATCTTCGTCCTAAAATGTGAGTACGGAGAATACAGAATAATGTAGTAAATGCAGCGTGCGTAGAAATGACAGTGTCATTTTTGCGCACGCGTTCACAGCTCAGGAAAGAAGACAAAAGGGAAAAGTCCTCCTGATCTACACCAGGCACGGCTTCCGTCGTTCCTCTGAATACCATGACTTGGCTCGCTCGTGTTGCCATTCCTCCAAGCTCGACATCGGCATCGCCATCCGAAAGATCGTGCCTTGACGTGCCTGAAGTTTGACAAGTGAGCAGTTAACTAGCAACTTACTTCCTTTGCACATCCTCGCACACAGGAAGTCCGTCGCGGGCTTTTGTACTTACTCTTATTGTAGAAGTAGGGGAGAATCCAAGCGTACCGGCACATAATCTGCTATGCGAAGGTGTCGATCTTGGTAGAGAGCGACCCGAAAGGAAATAGGAGGGGATAAAAAAGTAGAAAGGCCCTTATGTGGAGTGCGAGATTATTGAGGAGTGCTCAAGGAAGTGGGGGTAGCGCGGAATTGGAGGTGAGATGAAGTAATGACAGTGCCCATGTTATTAGCTCATTGACGACGACTCCCCGATTTAGTAGGGTTCGCCGGGTTGGGATATTACCAAATAACTTGCCCTTGCTTACAACAAAGAATAAAAAGGTTTGAGCGGAGACGATCGTTAACAGAACCGCGGTTTCAGGCTTTACATTGATACGAGTCGTCAGAAGATTGGTAACTTATGTTTCTCGACCTCAGATCGAATCTACGGTTGCAATTTCGATCTCTCCTCCCTTCGTAAAATTCTATAGAAGCTCAAATTTCTCGAGACGGAATGTGCGTCGCAGATTTGTGTTCGTCTGAGGTCAATTTTTAGTAGCTGGCCCATATGTAAGAGGCATGTGCTTGCCTTTTCGGAGTGAAAGGACAATGAAGCCTGTCGAAGCTTCCTCAAACGTCTTCTAAGACAGCTGGGGATTTGGAAAACTGACACGGTAAGTAGATGACGACTGCTTGCTGGATTATACGAGCTTCACTCAGTGCAGTGGACCTGACCCATTCAAGCCCACCCCCCCCCTCGCATAAGCCGCACTTAGTGAGCACTGCCGAGTCGCAGCTCACGTGTGTCCGGAAACATCGTGCATGCAGATGAAAACTGACTTCGCTTAACTTCTTCAAAACTTCGCTAATGATTCCTCTCAGCAACCTAAGCAAGACTACCATCCGATCACTAAATTTCGGTCTCAAATTTTGCTCCCGTGACATTGGTATTCATAAGGTATATGTGGTGGAGGACCTCTGAACATTATCGATATTACTTTTTCGCGCATTCAACACGTCCTTTTTGGCCGAGATGTTCTCATCGATATCCTCTTCTCTCATGTCTGTCGGGCGAGTTGTACCTCGGGCATATTGTTCGTAGTTGCGTCTTCCACTGCAGAAACGTGAACAACAGTTGATCTCTGTCTATTGAAGTGAGTCCTCAAACTCAGCCCCAAGCGACTTCAAAACCTTTTGGATATAGAGGGGGGTTGAAGGATACCCATACAATGAAGCCGACTCCTAGACTTATCGTAGGAGGCCGGTGTGGCGGATTTCTTTGATCGCTAAGTAATGTTGCGTGCATCTCATAAATCCTTGCCGACCAACATTTTATTGATGTTCATTACAAGATACATCAACAAAATAACCACCAAGAGGCAAAAGGAAGCGCAAAACAGCACAGAGCAAAAAAGCTCTCTAATCTTCCAATACAATCATTTTATACCCACACTGTTCCTATGCTCCGCCTATCGTGAGTTTCCTCACGACACTCCCGCGCCGGAGGTTTCCAAATAGCGAAATTTGTTACGAGCGGAAAACTCTTCTGACCGAAAGTCGATGAGCAAGCACCGGCCAACATCAGTAAGTCATCCTCACCGTCCATTCTGCCGAGATTCACAGCTGGGCTGCGACCTCACAGTTGGCCCTCGGTTTTATTGTACGGAAAATGAACCTAATAGGGACCCCTTTGGAACCTAGTAAAAGCAGTATTCGTGAAATGGGCTTCAATTGCATAACAAATAACATGCATAACCGTAAAATCGACTTTTATAGACAATCAACACAAATGAAAAATGGCTAGCATACAACAGAAGTAAGTAATTAATTTCCATTATTGTTGTTAAACACTTCTGTGTAGCCATTGTAGCCAAAGAATTCATTTGAGCGATGCTGTAAATAATATTCCAGGCCGATGCACCATAATGTTGCGTGCACCTCATAAATCCTTGCCGACCAACATTTTATTGATGTTAATTCTAAGATAGAATGATCACCAAGAGCCCAACACAATCATTTAATACCGACACTCTTCATATGCTCGGCTATCGTGAGTTTCTTCACGACGTTGTCATAGCAAAATGCGTCACTTCATTATTGGTGCTATGTGATTATGACAATCAAGTAATGACCAAAGAGTCCTGCGGTGATTGCACCGAAGGTGTTTTCCCTGTGGCAAAAGATTCCCTGCCAGAAGCTTTAGTGAACTGCTTTGGTCTGGTAAGATTGACAGAATAATTGTTTGTGCCGGAAGGTGTCTCCGGGAAACTGCAACCATGAAGCAGCCTGATTCGAACCGTGAGGCCTCATGCGATATGCAAAATCCGCGACAACGCATCGTTGGCCAGACTCGTTGATCTGGTAAGCTTGGCAGAGCGAACGTAAGCGTCTACGATCCCTTGACCATTGAGGAGAAGAATATAAATATAAATGTAAATAAATATTAAATCTTTGTAAACGAATATTGTAAATGTCACCCATACGGTGTCCTCGGTTTTGTCAATGGGAGCAAACTGACAGGCGTTGACTGGTTGGGTGACCATTTCATAGCTGAAATATTCCGCAACATACAGAAACCATCCCGATACTTAGAGGAACTCTATCACCTGTCAACGCATCTGACTCGTGACTATAGTGTTTACCTTCTATTGTGGTTGGGAACAGTGCGAGTGACTGATGCGAATTATTCAGTACTGACAGGATTTTGCAGGACTAGGTAACCAAAAACCAAAATATCCCGCAACATACTGGAACCATGATAATTTCCGGAACAGTCGAAGGGAGCGGATGGCCAATCCTCTATATCTAAGTTCGAAGAAAATACGCCAGTTATGATTGGTCCGAGACATGGTACCAAGCTCCCTTCGCTGGTGGGTATGCATCATGTGACAATGCCCGGAAGCGAGAAGGATGAAAATGGTGCCGAGTAATTCTTAGAATAGCAAAATTTCGAAAGTTTCCGAGATGATTCTCGATGTCTTACTCTTCAGGAGAGTGGCGCCCTGCTCCTGTCGCTGTTGCTGCTTCAGTGGGTCTAGAGCCGAATTAAAAACAGCGTCTTCAGCTGCGTCATAGGAGCTAACCATGGTGAACAAATGTGTGTCTCAGTGGAAAACCTCAGGCTTTGGTAATTAAACTTTATCCTAATATTACAAATAAAATACAAGTAATACAACCGATATACAACACGAAATAAGTGAAAAGAACCATTGTACAGCATCTAAAATGAAAAAAGGTCATAAAATATGAGATTATATGGAAGAAGAGAAGCAAAAGTTCTAGGATGCTCTTTGATGCTCTATGATGCTCTATAGTGCTCACCTTGCCCTCAATAAAGAAGAAATCAGAGTTGAAAAGAGAAAAAATGCAGGGGAATGCTCGTCGATCCCTCTTTTATACGGACGCTTAATGCTAACGGGGTTATCACGGCCTCGCGTCTGATGAGGAATGCTCTTCACAGTAAGCTGCATATCTTAAGCTCTGGTTATGTCTGTGACACTTGATATCGCAGAAGCGTCATGTTTTCCCTTTGCGAGCAGAAATTGTTGCGAAGCGAGATCAGAAAGAATTTGAAGTGCGAGGAAAAACACTTAAGCGCTCTGCGATCTGTTATCAAGCTGCACATAAAAAGGCTGACGCATGCGAATATAACATCTTCTTCTGGTTTTACATCATTTCTAGCATTTCTCTTCTCACTTGGATCGATATTATGGTTTTTCATATGATCTCGTCCATTGGATCGATTTTTATGGGTTTCCTTGCGACATTTTCGATTCTACCGATTTTCCGCGTGGTACTGATTAATTTGTGCTTTGAAATACTCATTTCTAGTTTGATTACCCAAGTTTGAGGTAGATCAATAAATGGTCGATTGTGGTATCCGTGCGTAACCGGTAAAAGTCAACCCATGTGGCACAGTTTAGCAGAAACCACGATTTTATGGTGCATCCAGCCTCCAGCAAGTTGGACTTGGGCGTGTGGTACGATTTTATTCTTCGCTCTAACCTTAAGCTAGAATTCGCCTATTTAACATACTCCGATTCGCTTTTTTTGCTAATACTCGCTTTCCCAACTTTCTGCGAATCTTTCTTATTGCGAATCAGTCTTTGCGAAATGAGTGGTGAGCGGTATGAGCGAAATGAGCTTGCGAGCAAAGAAAAGCCTTCTCACCAGATACTGCTACGCGCTTAACGAGACTGTGACGAGTGATGCCACTCTACTCTCTAGACCACCTACTGTGCAAGAGCTTTGTGAGGTCTCCACAGCGTAAGCGGTTAGGAGCACTACCGTTCTGAGAACGCTTACAGAGCGTTTGGATATGATAGACCATCTTGAAGACACTCTGACTGAAGATCAGGATACTAAACTCCAGGAGTCAATAGGAGGTATCGAAGAGGTGGTTGCCATGTCCCATGCTCTCATATTCGAGAACGAGGTAAAAGGCAGGGCTGCAAGACCGGGATGAGCGGAGAGCACCTACGGGGAGCGCTACAGCAAGCAAAGGTGAATTACCCGCGATCCCTATCCCCAAGTTTGCAGGCAAACTAGTAGAGTTTTACGATTTCTGGTCTTTCGAGGACAACGTAATCTCCCAAAATGTGACGAACCTGCAAAAATTTAATTATGTTGAGTGTTCTGGGGAGGCTCGGCACGTAATCGGGAGGTATGCAGGAACCGAAGGAAATTACCCGTTGGGTAAACCTTCTCAGATTAAAATACAGCGATCGATCGAAAAGGTTCCTCATTTGCAAACTCGCCTAGAAGCTTCAGCTAAGTGCAGTAAGATCGGGGACTAGCGCCAGCTGTTAAAATACCTTATGGCACTTTCGACACAGTTAGTCAATTAGCAATATGATGTTGCCCTGAGAGGATCATTTACAACACAAAAGTTGCTTAGTAAATTCGAAATCAGTCTCCAACGCAAGACTCTTCAGGTTATGAGAATGCAAAATGCCTCTGACGAGCACTGGAATGCGAAAGATTTGCTCGGAGAGCTGGATAGGGACAGAAGGGCGCGTTTCGGAGATGATTCGCGATAACGAATCTTTTGCAAAACGAAGTGGCAGAACAACATGGGAGCAGTCAGTTCGATCAACCAAAAACAGCAGTCCCTGTTCCGCACAGAAAAAGTGCACTAACTGCCACAGTGTAGACCACAATTCTCTGCAATGCTCGAGAGTACGCAAAATGGCGACCGGGTAAAATTCTTGAAAACGAAAAGATTGCATGAATTGTGGTGAAGAGAGCCGCTTCATACGCGAATGTATGGGTAAGGGTTGTGTCCGGTGCGGCAAAAATCACTTCTCGATTCGTCCCAAGCTCATAGGGGAGATAAATAGTCAATCTGTGAGCAACGCGACGGGTAGTTTACATTCTTCGCCGCCAGCGCGCAGCATTGGCGAAAAGAAAACTCGCTCACACAACAGAAGTAATGTGCAGTGCATAGAAACTAGGGACAAAGACTTCATACGCGAATATATGGGTAAGGGTTACGATGTTGAGATGTTGTTACCAGTTGAACTCACAGGAATGAACAGGTTCTTAGTACTGAAACTGAACCCTTAACTAATGAAGCTCACTTCGGGAAAACAACTGTTTTCTTACGCCCGGGTGGTGAATCATTGAGCAAAATGCTCGTAAATGCAGAAAAACATACCGTACCTCATCAAAGTCTTTTGCAAGACCTTCGAGTTAATTTTAACATTTGTGGAAGATGAACTCCAATGGAGCTGCACTTTTGGATGTTACCCCGTCACAAACTACCACACCTTCGGGAGAAAGTCTGTTGTAAACTAGACGTTATCTCGGAGACTTGCTCTCACTTTTTGGCAACAACTGCCTCTGACTTTGGTGGTCGCAAAGAAGTTTAGTTCGAAAATTTTCTCATTAACCCAATCCGTAAGAGAGATGCGGCGCACCTCGAGCTCGTGCAGAAACATTTTATCAGTTGAATCTATTCGGGTTGCTCCAATAAAAACCAGCATAGAAAGAGTCGGTAACCTCTTCAAATAATGATTGCTTCCCAAGATTTTCTGGAAGGAGTGACGGCAGATCCTGAGATCAAAAGCGATGTGACTCACGCTGGCTTCATCGTTGTGAGCCATCCTCTTCTAGGTGATTGCCCCAATCCTCTGAGTGTGCACAGTTCTTGAACTTCCACTTTTCGCAATCCCAGAGACGTGTGCTTGAACCTTGAGAGCACCGAACATGTTTCAAAGAGTTGAAGAGGGAATACCGAGTCGCTTTCCGAAGTTGCAATTTCAGAGACCGTCATTGGGCAGCCTCTTGGTAATGGGTCGATGCAAAAAATCTTCATGGCGAGAGTTCAGATGAACTTTGGACCAAACAACTTATGGTGCTTCTTACATAGTTTCAAAGCTTTCGAAGAGTTTCGAAACACTCTGAAAATACTCCACGGCTCAGTGCCAGCAAGCGGTCAAAGCCGCGTCCTATACTTTTCGGCCACCCTGTACAGTGCACCTACAAAATGCTGTGAGCAACAATGCTTTGGTTCAGCAAATTCGGTACAATTTGTATGTTGACGATCTCGTATGAGGAGCGGAAACCCCTCAGAAATTGAGCATCTTTCCCTGATCCACATAAGATCACATAAATCTTTCACAGTCTTCAAATTTTCTGTGACATGAAGATGAATCCGAGGGAATTTCTCCAATACGGAATACGTATCTAGTGTGATTCCGAGCGAAAAATGCGCAAAGACAAAGAGCCAAAAGGTTTTAGGGATTCCTTGGAATTCTGAACCGGACACCCTGCAAATTGCGTGTAAGTTCCCTAACAAAGCAGCTATCACAACACGGACGGTAACTCAGCAGATTGCTTCCAATTGTGACCCAACGGGGTGGTTAGTTCCACTTATGATTTTAGCAAAACAGTTCCAACAAAACTTGTGAAGGCATAATTATTCCTGGAATGAACATCTATCACAATCACATAAAGAGCAATGGAAAAAGTTGTGCAAAGTGTAAACGGCTTCGATAAAAAATTAGTGCGTCACATCCCGACTCAGATATCCACGAAAAATCAACTACTGTTGTTTACGGATGCAAACGAGATCGGTAAAGCGGCTTGTGCATATCTGATGTCGAAGAACAGCGCCTTCCTTCTAATGGCGGAGTCAAAACTACCGTCAATCGAAACACAGGCAACCATACCTGAACTTTAAATGAATGCAATCACGATAGCAGGCCGTCTAGCGGTATCGATTCTAAACGCTTTATCAACAAGAGTCCACAAAATCGACTTGGTACCATTTTTTTCTGACTCTCACATTGTGTTGAGATGGATAAAAAGGAACTCTGTTGAGCGGGATCTGAAAAGGCTGGTTAATAATCGTTCAAAAGACTTGCACAATATCGTTTCCACCATACGATCAATGGCACCTGATGTGGCCTATGGATATGTTCTTAGTGATTGCAATCCAAACGACGCCGGTATGCACGGATTTCGAGAACAGCTCTTTCACCGCCACTGGTGGGTGGGCTGTATGCAATACTAATAATTCTCTTCAAGAGTTGTGAAATAAGAGATGTTAATAAATGTTAGTATTTACAAGTGTTGTTTCAATAAAATAATTTAATAGAAGTCGCATCATAGGGCAATCTACCACTCTACCGTCGAAACATGGTGCATCGGCCGATCCGAAACGGATCCGAGCACACAAATGCGACACCAGGAATAACGCAATAACCCAGATAAACCAAATCACCAAGACATTAACATCCAAACGCAAGCCTAATAGAACTTCAACAGGTTCACCGAACACTAAACCCTATCTAACTTCTCCAATCAAGTTGAAGACTATCCCACCAACTTGCATCAAACACCCTAATGCTAAGAAGCTACATTACCTTACACACATAATAACAAAAAAGTTACACGATAATTCTCAAACGGCTTTATTAAATCCTTTAAGAAGCCTCAATACGACTTAATAGTAACAACAATAACATAATAACAACAACTCACACAACAACAACGAAACAATCACATGAAATAACTAGTCATGCGATAAAAGAAGTCAATGATAATTACAACAAAACGAATTACGAAAACAAACCAATAATGAAAATAAAGAAAGTAGTAACACAATCCATATAAAGCGAAATATGGAGAGAAGACACGATGTATTTACAGACCGGCCATCGTAATGAGATGGCAGCCGAAGGCGATGAAAGACCGTTGAAACCAACCAAAAATGGAGTGTTTGCTATGTCGCTCCAATGACAGTGATCGAAGAACAATGCTGATGAAAGCTCAGTTGGTTTGCACGGCGAAACAAAACAGTAAAAAGAAAAGAGTGAGGACACTCTCTTCAACCATATAAAAACTGAACTAAACAACGAAGTTCCAACCAATCTCTTATTCAATTTTTCTCTCTTCTCCATAAATACCATCTCTCCACGAAATACTTGCCTCCCTATCCACTTAAATCAATAATTCACACAAAAATACCATACTTCAGAAATCGAGGACGATCATGTCGTGCTGACGCGAGACGAATACAACGAACTCATGGCACTCATCGAGTCGTTCACGGAAGAGATGGCCTTTTTTATTCAAGCACTACAATACGTGGAGGGCCGAATTCAAAGAAGCGACCACCGGGCCTATGAAGCTCTGAGCCGGGCTTTAGAAAATCTCCAAGAGCTACGACGTCGCTATGAGCCACATAACCATGGTTTCAATAAATTACTTTATAACAAAGTCATCGTGCCATTAATTCAAAGCGTTAAAACCTTTTGCAATATTTTCCTTAAGTTCACATGAATGCTGAAACTTAATATAAATAGGAGCCTTTAAAGAATCTAATGTAATTAATACAGTAACTCAATTCGAGAAATTGAGGCAAGGCGAGAGAACGCTCCACGACAACTGGTCAACAAGGTGCGCCAATTCCGACGCATGGTACGCATTGCAAGACTCACCTACCGACGATGGAACACCACTTAATTAGCCTCGAAAGAACCGTTAGTGACGGAAGAAGAATGGTCACCTACGTAGTCCACCACGACTAGAGGATACACACACTCGATTGAACCGTAGAAGATAATAAATATAAATTTCGCTCGTGCGCTTAACAAAGGAAGAACGAGCAGTTCTCCATGATGGAAAACAACTAATACTGTGACAAAACAATCGACCCCTTGGACTCAGAACAGAGTAAGATTTGCTCCACTACCGAGAGATAATAACAGCACTAATCTTAATTCTCGTGCAACCCCTCTACAGCGTCAATCTCCACGCTCTAATAAGATATCACAATACGAAAACCTAATTCAGCCTTTGTGAACTTTCAAATAAATTCTCCATGTTATCAAAATAATACAACGGAATTCAGTAATCAAACAACGCTACACGCCAGATTAATGATAGCTCCACTTAAAGTGAAAAACAATGAGAAGGAGGAATACGTATACGCACTTCTCGACTCCGCCTCAGACCAATCATTCATTTCTTCGACACTATCCGAGCGATTGCAACTTATTCCTAAATCAGAAACCTCCATAATAGTTAACACGTTTGGAGGACATGCCGAGAAACACACGTGAAACGGGTCGAAGCGTTACTATTGAACCAACAAGAACAATCGCTAAAAGTTACCTTACTTACAAATAATTGTAGGGAGCTGGGCTTACTCATGGGATCATTCGATAAATTCCTTACTGTATATCGAGAATTGCTCCGATGATCGATCTGATTTCAGGAGGCGGAGACAGCGGCGGAGGATGCGCGGCATTCGAGCAGGGACGACGGAGCGGCGGCGGTGGACTGGACGACTGGGCCGCTGGATTGGCTGGCCGGTATTCGCTACGCCTCGGGTCGGAAGCAGGGTCAACCATCCGTTGGACAAAGTCCAACGGGGGGGTCGTATTTTGCCGCCCGGTGAGGGGGGGTCGTAATCGCAGGAGTCGTCGACGCAATGCATGCCGTGCATGCTGCGCATGGAGTAGGCTAGAAGTTGCAAGAGAGGATCTGCGCAGAGTGGAACGAGAAATCGTGAATAGATTGATGAAGCCCGTGCAGTATTAGTCTGTTCCTGCTCGTTTACAAGTTTGTTGAGGAAGGGCCGGTTTGACTGTGTGCTTTTTTGGATTTGTTCCTTATCGAAGAAACTTCCTCTATATTCAGGCGACTGTCACAAACACATTCGGTTCTAATGGAACACCTCAAATCAGTGAGCAGCCTATTCTTGCAAGTGGATAAGCTCGTTTCCACAGTCCTATGCTTTAACTTTGAACCATTTGTTCTATCCGCATCCTAAACTTAGCTTGCTTTTTATTGTTGAACATCCATTATGTACAACTTTGTATTGTTGAACGCTTCGCAGATAAAGTACGATAGAAGCTCAGCTCAAAGAAACACAACAATATGTCTCCATACTTGGAACGCCTGGCACCCTACTTGAAGGGGCCCTTTGGGAATTCAGGGAGTGTTCTCGCTCCTCTTCATCAATACTGGGCCAAAGACGCGAAAGCTATAAATCACTAACCCCTATCCATCCACATAGATGCGATGGAGAGAGTTCCACTGAAGTTTCAAGGAAATGCGGAATGTTTCTACGATGCCGTGATCTTCGCAGCTGTTCGCTCAGACTTACTCCATCAAACGTTTGCTTTCGCGATAAAAAAAGTGAGGGTCTAAACGTGAAGGGCTTTTCCAACTAGCAATCACGAACGAGTGCATGGCGCACCTCAGAGCAGAAGAGTCTACTGCGGAAGTGTCCATATTTCACTGTCACGTACACAAATATGCTTTCGAGGAAAACCAATGTCTTCAAACTAGTTCTAATCTAGTGAATAACTCGATCATTAGGATAGATTGCCTACTGAGGGCTTACAAAAACGTTTGAAGAAAAAAATTGATTATATACAACTTCCTAGAAAGGGTATAGTATTATCATGAAGCACAATATTTGTGCGATGTTATATTATCATTATTTCGCATAAAATTGAGTTTGAAGAGAGGTGAGAGTGTTTAAGTGTTGAAAACTGCGTTTTCAGGAGAGTAGCTCCGAAAATTTGTGAAAAAGAACGGTCCAACGGAGCGATTCTTTGAACGGGTCATTTTAGAAACGAGCTCAAGTATTCGTTGGAAAGCTCTAACCTTCTGCTTCAATTCAGGGGGACAAGAACTGCAAAAAGTTCAATCTGAAGAAAGTTATAACAATTTGAAGCCAAAAAACCAGCGCTCTGCAAAAAATCGGTCCGCGATTTCCCAAAACGGTCCAACGGGGCGATTTTTTGACTCCTTCAACTTTGAAAAGAGTTCAAGTATTCGTTGAAAGCTCTAACCTTCTTCTTCAACCCAGGGGGACAATAATGCAAAAGGTTCATTTGAAGAAAGTTATAGTCATTGAAAGCCAAAAAACCCGGTCTTGCGAAAAAACGGTCCAACGGGGCGATTTTTTAGAAAAGCGAGACTTTGCAAAACTTCAAATACTTTTAAAAAGAAAACGATCTGCGCTCTTGAAATTTCTATATCACTTCTCACAGTTTCATGTTTGAAGGAAATTACAACCATTCAAAATAAGAAATGCGCTAATCTGATGAGTTTCTGTTTCTCTACCCCATAACTAATACAGTATTGATGATTGTGCTCAAAAAAGGTAGCGCCCAGAAAGCAGCAGTCTCGTACATCACAGCTCCACTTCGAATCCTGGAAAATACTGACGTGAGCCTGAAAAAGATTCATTTGAAAATTTGTAGTCCGCTTCAATCCAATCGGCGTGGGGAGCATTGTGCGCGCCAACGCGAACTCCGCGCCCCGATGCTGAGGCGGGAGTCCTCAGCATTTGAATCAAGCACATTGTGTGCTGCCCATTGGGACCTTTTTCTTGATTCTGTTTTGAGCTCCTATGCTAACTTGTCGTGTCAGTCAATATAATGTGCTGTGGAGTGCTAGGGATTAGTACATGTTGTCAACTCGCTGAAACTACCACTCAACGAGGGTGAGGGGTTGTTTCAGCGAGTTGACAACATGTAATGTTTGGTTCGCTGCCGTTTCCGTGATTTGTTGATTTGGCTCAAGCGATGCGCTGTTGAAATCTGACTTTTTTGAAGTGGAGTTTCGCTGTGCAGTTGATTGTCATCTGACTGGTTTTTTTTTAAATTCGTGTGGGCGAGGTTCACTTGGACAGGATGCGCCTTTTTCGCGTAGCGCATCGCGAAACATTTTCCGCTGCAGGAGTCTCAGTCCCCCGCTGATCATGAGTGGACTGAGGTTCCTGCACCGGAAAATGTTTCGTGCAATGCGAAATGAATCGACTGCAATCAATGAATCAATCAATTGCAATCAACTGCATAGCGAAATGCACGAAATATTTGCTCGTCTGCTTTCTTTCTGATTTGTGCGGGCGAGGTTCTTTGAGACAGAAAGCACCTTTTTCGCGTATCGCATCGCGAAACATTTTGCGCTGCAGGAACCTCAGTCCACCGCTGATTATAAGTGCATCTAGAGTTCCTGCAGCGGAAAATGTTTCGTGCTACGATGCGCGAAATATACGCTCGTCCGCTTTTCTTCTATATTTATGCGGGCGAGTTCTCTAAGACAGGAAGCACCTTCTCCGCGTATCGCATCGCGAAACATTTTCCGCTGCAGGAACCTCAGTCCACCGCTGATCATGAGTGCACCTCGAGTTCCTGCAGGGAAAATGTTTCGTGCTGCGTTGCGCGAAATATTCGCTTTCTGTCCTAGTGAACCGCGCACCCTTGAAATACTATGCAGGCCCATTGCTATAGTACGAGTGGGCTTGTAGTCGTAATAGTGTCGTGGGGCCGGCCCGTAACGATCGCACGACTGTTACGATCGCAAGTGCCATCTAAACCGCGGTTTTATTGTGTTGAATGCAGATTTATTGTAAAAAAAAACTGCAGAATACATCAATAAAAGTGAAGACTTGGTACTAGCAAACACATAGACACAAATTATAAGTACACATAGACAAGGATAAGGTGTGGGGGGGGGTCGTATCAAGGCTCTCCAGAAGGGGGGTCGTAAAATTTTTGAAAACGGTCCAACGTGACGGTTGACCCTGTGCAGATAGGAGGGAGAGGGTGTAGCGCAGCAGAAAATAAGGGTATGTGAGAAAACATGATATAAATATTCTTTGCAGGTTCAGTCGCTCCGTCCCTCTACCTTCGAGAAGGAAGTTTTGAAAGTACTACAAAGAATGAAAGTGCATCTTTGCAAGGAACAGGGTCACATGTGCACACGCGCTGCAAAGGCACCTCCTCCATCTACCGCCCGCTCCCTCGCCCAATACCTCACTGAGAATGACACTGTTATTAGGGACGCTGTCGCAAAAACGGCAACAGTTCTGGAAAGACCCTGGGCAAATGGAGCTGTTCCTTAGGTTACTACAAGTACAGTTTCTGTCAACAGGTCATCATCATATATGTATAATTCCGATCAACAGATTCTACAACTTAAAGCAACAGTCCAGGAACGAATTTGCGGGCCAAAAGCACCTATATGGAAGTTGTAGGTGAAAAGTGGTCGAACGTAAAGAGAAAAAGTGAAGAAAACGCCCAACTGGGGCTTAGACAGGGACATGCCCTGCCGTTTAGGGAGACGTGTGTTGGACGAGTTGTCCGAACCTGCCCGTAGTACATGCGCTTTTAACACGTTGACGACATCGCATGTTTTGGCATTTTGCACCTCGTGGGACAGGAGCGATTTTGCGACCGCGCCGTCCTCACCTTACTTACGCTTATTTTTTGTTAAAAATGCACAATAACTTGAATTTCATAGGACTATTTCGGCAAGGACGATCGCACAAAGGTTAAGTATATAAGTAGCAAAAGGTTTTCGTTTAGAAGAGCGCATAATAACCACGAAGAAGTAAAAAAAACATCACTTTCGCTGCGAATGAAATTAAAAGCATTTATATCTAAGTACTCCCATCAAATCAAATATATTGAAACTCACAGAGTTTTGTTCAACTAACTCTAAAATCTTTCATAAGAATATTGACGGCAGTGAAAGTATTATTAAGAAAGAATCGGAACGAAAGTTTTGTGCGTTCGGAAAATCTTTGCTTAATCAAAAGATACTTGACCACTCTAGCTGCCAAGCGGTTTATAGTCATGCTAATGTATTATCTATAGAATGAATACAAGAAACCCGAGAGGAAGGAGCGCAAGCACGATAAAAGTGAGTAGCATAGACTTGACGCGCTTGCGCGTCAGAATGTCCGATGCGGTGCGAAATTCTTGACGCGCATGCGCGTCAGCTTGTCGTCAACGTGTTATTAATTGCAACTGCTGGCAAATAGCTGCATGCTTGCAAATACATAACTATTTGCCAGCAATCGAAATTGAAGCGCTTCAATTGCGTTCTTATGGAATCGACCTCATACAGCGCGGCGGTCCCGCAACGACCGCTAGTCAAGCGCGGACTCTGCACAGCGTATGTTGGCGATCCGCCTCTTTATGGGTGATCCGCCCCCTCCAAGAGGACTTCGACCCCTTCCAGCGCATTTTAGAGGTAGGTTTTGAAATTAAAGACATTTCCTATAAACTTTAGTTGGGCTGGGGCATGTTTTGACCGCCTAATGACCAAGTAGTTGAAACCCTGCCTGGACTGTTGCTTTAAGTGGAGGTCGGATGTGTGGCCTACACTGAGACGAGATCGGATGATGACGATTGCCCCTTTTCTTGTCGCTTACGTTGGGAGAATTATTCTAGACACATTTCGAGCGTTGCCAACGAATTAACTTGCAATGGTGAAGAAGGGAGCGGATTTTTAGGTGGCCGAGATCCATCCTCGATAGATCCTCGACGCAAATATCTCCTCAACTAGAAAATGTAGAAGAAAGCTAAACATATGTTAGAAAGCGCAAACCTTCCGCTTTCCAAAACTGTCTTCCTTTTTCCAAGATCTTACAAATTAGAGAGATATTGCCTTTCAAGTGGCAAAAACTCGCATGAAAAATTCAGCATCCTCGACGTTCCCTCGACAAAATTTGAGAGACCCTATCTCTTCGAGTGTAAAGCTTTTAGATCAATTTCAATATTGCCCGGTAGTAGCAAATCCAGCTCTATCTAACCCTACCACACACTGCTCCAAAGGTTATGAAATGGGGGAATGGAACCTTTTCATCGAGAGTGTAGATTTCGATGGTTTCGAGCGGGGTTTCGGCAAATCTGACCCACGGATAAACCGCGCTGCAACTGAATGCTTTGCTGTACATTGATGGAACTCGCTTATTCACATCAAATCAAAGTTAGAGGGGTCGTATCAAGACCCGATCTGAGGGGGGGGGGGTCGTACTGAGGTGACCACGTCCTCGACACGATTTTCACCCTGTTTGGAAAGGGAGCCTCTCTCTTCTCCGAAGGCTTAGTCCATCGATCAATAGTGTGTATCTGAACGATCCAGCAGGAAATACCATCAAAAGTAGAAAAAACAACAAAGAAGCAGTGATTATCGATTCCCACAGCGTCTCGTTAGATCATGGCCCTGCGTACATTTCGCGCCTACCTTACTTCTTACTTCTTACTTCTCGACCGCTATTCGTCCCGGGCACGCCAGAAACGCAGGTCGCACATCTTCCAGGTCGCTCTGCTTCGGGCTCTTCTGCGCCACAACTGGCCGTACATCTTCACGAGAGGGTCTGCCCATCTGGTCGGGGGTCTCTGGCCAGGCCTGACGGTACCGTAACATACAGCCAAGAGGAGATGGCCGAGCTGATTTGCAACTTTTACAGCAACCTCTTTGGCAGTCAGGTAAAGGTGGAGCCCACCGAGAAACGATGTGACGGATCAGACGAAGGTATTCCACCGATCCTACGAGCAGAAGTGCTAGCTGCTCTTGGCCAGATGAAGAAGGGCAAGGCACCGGGACCAGATCGTGTGAGAGTGGAGAGTCTCTCCATGCTGGCTGAGGAGATAGTGGACCCTCTCCGCGTGTTGTTCGACCGCATATTGCGCGAAGGAGTAATCCCGAGCGCTTGGAGGGGCTCTACTACGCTGCTCATTCACAAGAAAGGACCGCAGCACGATCTTAACAACTTCCGCCCAATATGTCTCCTGTCCCAGGTGTTGAAGGTCTTCTCCCGCCTTGTCCTCAACAGAATACGCCGTTGCATCGACGAATACATGAGTGTAGAACAAGCCGGGTTCCGTTCATGCTTCTCCACTATTGACCATATTCATGTAATATCACAGCTGACGGAACGTTGCCGCGAGTACCGCACCCCACTGTGTCTTCTGTTTATCGATTTCAAAAAGGCCTTCGACACAGTGGAGCATGAGAGTGTATACAACGCCATGCGCGAGTGCGGTATCCCCGAGCCCTATATTAGAATCACGCGGCAGTGCAACACGGACTGTTATACCGATATCAAACTCATAAAAACACCGGTCCGTGTTCAAATCCGGCGCGGCGTCAGACAAGGCGAGGTTACGTCCCCGAACTTGTTCGCTATTGCGCTCGAGAACATCATGAGGCGAATCTCGTTGCCCGGAGGAGTGAACATCGACGGCGTTCGCTTAACGCATCTCCTCTTCGCTGATGACTGTGTTCTGATAGGCGAGGACCCCGCCGACATTGCGCAATCCCTGAGCCTCATCAGGCAGGAAGCCGGCAAAATCGGACTACAAATTCATCCCGGCAAGACTCAGTGGATGCACAACGAACAAGTTCAGTACCAGCCGATCCTCCTAGAAGGCCAGGAGATCGAGCGAGTCTCCTCTTACGTATATCTCGGTAAAGCGGTCAACATGAATAACGATCTCACGCTCGAGATTAGCCGACGCCGCAGAGCGGGCTGGACCGCGTTCAATAAACTTCGAGATGTACTAACTTCTAAGCACGTCGACCCCGGGTCAAAGCTCACGTCTTCAACTCGCATGTTCTTCCCGCGATGACCTACGGGGCGGAGACGTGGAGCACCACAGTCTCTGAAGAGGAGAAACTCGCAGTCACTCAGCGAGCCATGGAGAGGGCCATGTGCGGGGTAACGCTCCGAGACCGCATACCCAATGACACCATCCGCGCTCGTACGATGGTGAAGGACGTCGTCGATGCCATCTATAATTCCAAGCGGAGGTGGGCCGGTCATGTGGCTAGACTTACCGATGATCGCTGGACGAAGAGAGTGACTGACTGGTACCCAAGGGGGAACAATTTCGCGCCTACCGTAAACCGAAAATACGGGCGTGTATAGCACCTGTATAGCACCTGTATCCCCATATGTTTTACACTTTGTTTTACACTAAAAGGAAAATCTTTTCGACCTTCCAAACGGGTTAACTTTATGCTTTTTATCTGAGGAAGAATGCGAAGGACGTGACTCAGTCGCGATACGATTAATTGGTGACCAATGGTTTCAGAAAGTAATCTTTTACTCGCTCGCTAGCCCATCCCCTGCCTTGCGTGCTGATTTTTGCAGACATCAGTGTTCTGGTGCATTTTCGGGCTTGAAATTCTGCGACAATAGTAATCTATCGTAGACTGCACGTTGAAGCTTCTCAAACGTGCTCGTAATTTGTAGGTGCGAGTTTTTCCAATGATGCTGCATTCGCTTCTAAAGTACTAGGAAACCTATCTACGAAATTGAGCAACGGCTTCTCATGTGAGTTTCATGCTCCTGACATTTCGGTTTCCTGTTACGCGCGAAAACGCGGAAAAAAGGCTCACAGGCCGAGAACAGGACGCGGAGGGGCGAAATTTAATGTGTTGGAGAGACGCAGGTAAGGCCGTGCCGCAAGAAGATCTCCGGAAGGTTTTTGGCGTTGACCAACTTTGAGATGGGGCAGATAAGGAAAGCTGAGTGCGAAATAGTATGGTCAAGAGAAAAAAATTGAGATAGGGACTACAGTTTTGGAGAGAGCAAGGACGACAAGTGCGTCTGGCTTAAGCTGTCAAGACGTGCCTAACACGGGCACGGGGACCTAGGCAGCTACGCAGCGGCATCGCTTTCAGTGTCATTTGCGCGGATATTTGTTTTCAGTATAAGACTTCCTCACGGGCTCTCCTTTTGATCCTTTATGTGATTACCAATTCGTCTTGTAATTGTGTTGTTTTTGTAGCGCATTTCTCTGGGACGTTTGTATGCAAGAATCTTTATAAGTTCTCTCATTCAACTCTCAATTCACGGGAGAATTGGCCACACTTGAAATGTCGTAAAAGATCGGCTATTTGATATTATCCCTTTTAACTCCCTTCCCTATATTATCTTTCCTAGTTTGGGGGGAGAAAAGATCCCTTTTTCCCTATGACCAAGCAGAGTCATTCTAATAAGGGGCCTGGTCGAAATACATGTGACGTACAAATACGGCCTACAGCGTCTGCAATGATGCGGACGTTTATGCATGTTGTTCCTTTTCTCCTCACGTACTGATAGCCGTCAACAGTCGGACCCTTTATCTAGACCAGTGTGCCACCACGGCTCTAATCACATCTATGACAACATCGATTTGAAGTAATTCTTCGCTAGCTAATTTTTACTCACTGTACACCTCTGGGTCGTCAAAAATTCGCTGGATCGAGCCCTCCACCACTGCTCGTCCTCAGGTTTGAACTCAGTAAATTGTTGGACAATGTCGGCATGCGCCAAAGTATCTACAACACACCAAACGATGTTCGGCTTCATCTTCAGGGAGCATCCAGCGGTGTCGCCTACCAATATTTAAAATACATGTGCGCATAGGTATTCGTTCAGAGTGGGGGTGTTTTGCTCACGATGTTACGAGGTTGCGTCTTCCACTCTGCTTACCTCCCACCGTCAACAACGTTCATTCTCTGTTACATTCATATGATGGTCTTTCTTAACAGCTGGTTTAGAGTGAATGACTACCAAAAATTATCGGCGATGGAGGGCAACCAAAATGAACTCACCTGGAATCTCACCGAAAATCATCACACGCAAATGCACGACGCTAACGTTACAAGAAAAGAAAACGTTGTCAGTTAAGAAGAAGAGCACATCAAGCGATCCTGGCTGACGAACTCGCTGATCTATTCCTCCATACCGAAGTTCTCCATAGACCTGACAGTGAGACACTCCACTTTAACATTTTTAGAAGAACATACAACATTACTTTCATCCATCCTAAGGGGTATAAGTTGAAGAGTGGAAGCGGTGGGCTCTGCAAGTTACACTGGGGGTGAAAACTGTTGCCTCCATGCAGTACTCTTTTTTAACCACGGATAGAACAAGACATTGGATTGAACCACGGGTAGAACAAGACATTAGATAACCTGTTAAGGGATATGGAGCCCAAGTTGCGTGCGTCCGTCAGTACTATGGCGGCTGGAAATATGCAAAATGGTTAGGAAATGAACGGAGGTGAGTAAGTGCAACTGAATTACGATATAGGTCTTTATAGGCCTTGTGTGCACTTCTATGGGAAGGAAACCTGTTTTCGAGTTTCCAAATCCAGACAGCACCATCCAGAAATGTGAATAGAGCAGGTGAAGACCTATCAATGGTCTTCGATCTCGATTATTACATGAGATTGATGTTCGTCACGACTAGTTAAACACACTTAGGATCAGCTCGCTAGACTTTTACACGACGCGGATCTCGTTAGAGGCTGCGTACCATACCAAGTCTCTCATATTCAAGAGCGAGAAATGTCAGAGGCTGCGAAGCGTGATTTTCACCACGTTCTTTGGAACGGATTTGACGCTAGTTAGTTCTTACGGCGGTACATCGATATGCGAATCAAAAATGCTGTAAATCGGATCTGTTGTCGGAAGGACATTCTCTAGTACGTTAATGACCTCGTAAGTATTCTTTTGTGACAACATCATTTCGAATATTTCAGCTAAATCTAATGTTACGCAGGGGTAGCCCAAGAATAGCTGCAGTCTACACTCAAAACCACTAGTCACACTTTTCATTGCTAAATTCAAACCAAAAGCTTTCAGACGAGTATTACAGAGTGCACTTCAGTCTATGAGCAGACGTCATGGTAGCCTTCTACACCGAGGAAATCAGATAAATTTGCCAAGGAAACTCCGCGCACAGCTCGAGTTCAAAGCTGTCTCCTCGACGAACCCAGGATCATTGCGTTATTGGAATGCTGGTCGTAAGGGGTCTTGCTCAATAAGTCTCCGAGAAGATTCTCATCAGCTTGCAATCATGTGGCTACTCCACACTGGAGCAATTGAGACCTCCTTGAGCTCTACGGCGATTCCACATGAATTCATCGTCTGAAGACAACTAGGGCAGTAAATAAGGACTTGCATCTCATATAGAGGGACGTTTCAGTAATATTTTGTAAAAAGGCGTTCATCAACACGGCAGCCTGTGCGAGTTAAACCTTGCATATAGAGCCTTTAGTGCCTTTTTTGAGCCATTCCTTCATGCTATACAAAGATTTGCACTATACACATCAATTCGTTGAGGCCGGCTCAGTGGAAAGAGGAACGCATGATCATAAAAACCTGTGAAGTTCCAAAAAAAGTAGCGGCAGCGCAAGTGTAAGGTGCACTTCAAACCTCCAATCGTACATGCTCTATCCAGTCCATGTTAGGGTAAGTGCTAAGTGCATAGGTCGTCATAGCTGAACCATGCATTTCATTTCAACTTCGAAGGTTTCTATCGAGAAAAGTAGACTTTCATTTTTGGTTATTTTTATATTTTCATATTTTTTATATAATTTTTATTAAATCGAGCACCGAATTCACAGCTACCGTGCCTGAGACTTCGCACGCGTCAGAGCCATTAAGAGCTCTCATACCTTCACCCCGCGTCGTCGTACTCAAATTCGAAGTGCTTTCACTCACCTCTCAATGGTAAAACAGCAGATCTCACAACGATTGGCCTTTCAGGTACGTTATAATCCATCTCGAATCCTACGTACTTTGAATTGCTGGGAGGGTGGGGCGCTCATTATGGCTGCCCTTACAAATGCCGGTAGCTCACAATATTTGTCCATCCCCAGAATTCAGTAAGCCTAGGACACGAAACGGTATGCATAGAACCGGTACATCTTGAAATGTAAGACTTTTTAAATTGCCCTTTTTTCTTAGAACTGCACTACCCATTGATTTTCTCATGTCTTCGCATGTCCCGGTTCTTATTCTGCCTTTCAGTCGACTTCTCTGCATTCATACAAACAACACCTGTAGGGAACAGGACAACATTCCAGTTGTGTTACATGTACAACCTCTGATATTACTCAGAGTCCCACACCACTTTTCGTAATTAAGTATTGTGCGTAGTATTGCTCACGAATACGCACGCATCACCTTTGCACCAGTTCTTGAGAGGATTTCTCAGAGTTGCCTAAGACATAAGATTTAATCCACTTCTTCCATCAGTCCACGGCAACCCACGTTTTCGTGCACTGTCGCGGACCTCACGCAAGCCTCCAATGAAAACCACTTAGTGTACAATGGTTCTTTCAGATGATACCCTTCGCAAAAGCGAGACAAGTGCTAATATATGCAATTACTTTAATCAATTCAATGAAGTTTGCAATTTTGATGATTAAAATAAATTTCTATTGTTATGTATTATGTGGGGTAGAACAAAGAGTAGTCTAGTTTCCGTTTCGCACGTGCCCTTAGACGGAAACTAGACAAATAGTGTGTCCTCCCTTGGTGCTCATCAGCAGGGTGAAAATCGTGTCGAGTACGTGGTCGCAGAGGTACGACCCCCCCCCCCGAAATCGAGATCCTGGCACGACCCCCTAACAGAGCAAATTAATTCAATTAATTAATAAAATAAATCCTGCAAAACAAATCAAAAAAAATTCTGCAAAATAATGTTAGGACGCCTCATCTTGTCATCTATGCACTGTCTTTCATCGCTGCACACTTTTGTGTATTTACTGAAATATCGACTCGAGGAAAGAGGCATTAACTTTGTGTGACCTCAAAGTCAGGTTCGTTCAGAAATGCACAGAAATCCTGAAGACACGGGGTTGCGATTCAATCTTGATTCTTGCTTGAGTATATCAAAACAGCCGAGTGTATCAAAGGCCGATTCAACGGCAGCTGCGGCGCGATTGTCACTGGGTCAGATTTGCTGAAATCCCGAAAAAAAACCGTCGAAATCTACACCCTCGATGAAAAGGTTGCATTCCTCCATTTCATAACCTTTGAAGCAGTTTGAGGTAGGGTTAGATAGAGCTGGATTTCGCGTTTCCAAGAAGTATTGAAATTGCTCTGAAAGCCTTCCATGCAGAAAGATAGGGTCTCTCAAATTTCGTCGAGTAAACGTCGAGGACGCTGAAATTTTCATGCGAGTTTTTGCCACTTCAAGAGCAATATCTCTCTTAATTCGTAAGATCCTGAAAAAGGAAGATAGTTTTGGAAAGCGGAAGGTTTGCGCTTTCTGATGGTCTTCTTAGCTTTCTTCTACATTCCTAGTTGAGAAGATATCTGCGTCGAGTATGTATCGAGGACGGATCCGGCCACCTGAAAATCCGCTCCCTCCTTCACCATTGCAAGTGTAATTGTTGGCAACGCTTGAAATGGGTCTAGAAAACATCCTCCCAACATAAGCAATAGGAAAAGGGGCAATCGTCATCATCGAATTTTGTCTGAGTATAGGCCATGCATCCGACCTCACTCGAAGTTGCAGAATCGATTCGAAGGTGTCATATGATCATGACCAGTTGACAGAAGCTGCATTGTAGTAAACGCATTTCGTAACTCCTACAACCTGAAGAAAAAATAAACTGTGGGAAGAATGGGCCGATACGCTCCAAAATTGCTTCATCAACAAGGCCTATTTGTGAGCGGTGGAGCATTCTGTAGATGGGCGATGATGATTGGGAGTTCATACCAGGGCTACATGACCATCTCAAGCACAAAAAATGGTGAAAATAAACAATTTAAGGTGCACTAAGCATAAATAAACTAAGGGGCAAGACCATGCCCAGGCGGACAGTGCCCTCGAATGGGCGGAGCTTGCCACGAAATCATTTGAGTCGGCCATGACGGCTCAGAGAATAAAAAAAATTCCGAGGGCAACGAAGGAGGGGATGTGAAAGTTGGTGGGAGGCGAAAGTTCAGTGAGGTTAGCGAGGCCACACTCGAAATTTCTTCTCTGTGTCTCCATATCGGTGCCGCATTGTGCATGTGATAGCCAAGCCGTTTTCTTCAGAACGAAAGGCTTTCGGAATTTGCGCTGATCTAGAAATATTTTCAAAAAACCGAAAGGAGCATATTTTATTCATAACAAGGAAAAAATCAAGCATAATAGTTGCTATGAAAATCACTTTCGTGTGTATGACACGAAACAAACACTTCACCGATATGTCACCTTTCAAATTGTGCTATTTTGAAAGCAGTTTCGAAGTGAACACATAACCTTCTCTTCTCAGCAGCCACTCAGAAAATGGTTTCAGGACGAGTTTCGATCCACTTTTTTAGTTCAGGAATGGAACGGATCTTCTCAGAGTGCGCTTTTACCTGAATAACGGTAGAATCTCGGGGAAAACTGGGTTCGTCGTTTGCAAGAACAATCTCTCAAACATTACCTCCGGAAATCCGTCGTAGATGTTTGGGAATTTCTGAGCATTCGTTGCAGTTTCTGCCAGCAGCAGATCAGCCCACGTCAGTGAATCCCCGACGAGATATCCTGAATGTATCCCGTAGATAACGATGCCACTATTCTCAATTCTGAGAATTGCTTTCCAAGGTTTACCACCAAAACACTTCGACGATCTTGTTCAAACCCGCCTGAGGCAAAAGTTTGTTCATAACCCCATATTCTTGAAACTTCAAGGATCGTCTACGAGGAGTGTATGCTACCTTTTTAAAAATTGTGTCCGCGTCTTATGAAAACGGTGGAAAATCAAAAAGGTCCAACCGTATAAAAGCAGAACTCGAATAAATAAAAAAGTACTCCGAATCGTTAAGATTGACACTAACGATTTTTGTTCAAGCAGAACAGTCTTTCCTTGAACGCATTTTGTATGCAGAATGACTACTTCCTGCTCCAATTTAATAATGTTCAGACAATAAAAACCTCGTACGGCACAAGAAACTAACACAAATGTTCAGACATCTTCTTTTCGAAGGCAGCGACTGTGATAGGTTTGGTATGACTTACAGAGGATATAGGGGTGCTTCATGTTACGCCAACGGCAAGAAGCAGAGAAATCTGTTAAGAAAATGTGACCTTACTGGCGCTAGACGAGTTTACCGCAGCTCAATGGGTGCATGTCAATCCATGCTCCAGTCAAGTTGCTGCAGTTGTGCCGCTGCTGGCAACACAGCTTCAAATCACCAACTAAACTAGTGGGCGGATCGCTTTTGGGGCGGAGTGCTTTCGAAGTCCTGCTCAGCAACCAGCGCACCTTTCGTCGTGAAAGCGCCACACCTCGCTTCCTTGGCAGCCAAGTAACTGCTTCGTGTGGCGCATATGCTTCCGATGCGCTCACTTTATCGTAATCGCTTCCTTTAAAGGCAGCGATTACAATGAATCTACCTGTTAGAAAGGTTTAATGTGACGCGATGGTGCGATATGGTACGCCAAAAGCGAAAAAAGCAGAAAAATCTGCCATTACACGCAAAATGGGGCCCTTTTTGCCTTCTTTGGTTTCCACTCATGAACAGGTAACAGCTTAGAAATCGTTTGATGGGGCACTAGGGCAAACTAAAGTTTAATTGGGACCTGCTACATTTGTTGCCGCTTACTGGCCAAAGCAGCTACTATCCAAAATCCAAAACACAAAAATAGTTGGGCGGCATCGCGTTGGGCCCGGAGCGCCTTTTTGAAAGTTTCAGCTGCCGCCCCTTCCCAGCACTGGTGATAGCTACGTACTGACCATCTTCGAATAAGTGGCCATCCTCCCACCCTGCCTCCCATGCCACACTTTTCGCGCGCAGAATTACCACACTCGAGCTTCCTAGCAGGAGCAAGTAAACTGCTTGTGTCCCGACATATATTAAAAACTATGCGCATCTCTCTTTATCATTAGTCGCTTCGTTTATGATGTGTTTCAAAGGATAAGTCAAGACTTCACCTCTTTCAGGAACAAACAGCCTTTGTTCATCAATCACACTTCTCAAGGGAAAGTGTTCAGTAATCATATGAATTCTTTAATGCAATGTACCTTCCTGACATGCAGAAGCAATGCATTTCGGTAAACGACTATATTTCACACCCACAAATTTGGGGGCATCTTCAAGTGCCTAGCTTTCTGAACAGTGTTGATTGCCTCTCCAGCAGTTACCCACTGAGAACATGGTGCCGTGAGAAAAAGTCTGCCTTGCTTCCCGTTACCTGTACCACTCGCCTGTTAGCACTCGGTACGCCTACGGTTCACTGACAATTCAGTCGGCTGGACCAATTTAAGGAAAATTTCTGGTAAGTTTGAGCAGGAATTAGTCAGAGACAGGTAGCAAGCCTGCTTTCATACGTTGACGGAGACCTTTTCTTGCGATTCACAGCGCCAGAAGATCGGTGGTGAGCAAACGATTGCTACCTCTTGACCAAGGTAACAAACAAGCCAAAGAATGTCATGTGGGGAGAGGGGGAGTCCGGGTTGTGTGTTAAGCCCTACCGATAACTTTAATCTACCACAAACAATCAAAAATTTCCTTCACTAGAGAGTTTAGCGCTCACCAGATTTGTTATCCTTGAGTATTTTCGTCATGTAGCCAAAAAACTTGTGGTGAGCCGGCACAAACACGTCCTTTCCTAGAGCTTCCTGGAAATAACTTTCGCATCACTTCACATCGAGAAAAATCTCGCAAGGACAGTCCGAGAAGAGCTCCTGGCTACATGGGCGGACGATTGACTTTTAGCAAACAACAGAACACATATTCAACCTACCGGATCGCCCTTTTCAAAGCCTAGCACGGCTCTAAGGTACGGTCGAATTTCCGTGAAGAAATCCTTGTACTGGTCGGCAATGGCGTCCACCTGCGCCTGATCCCAAGCACTTTTCCCAGCATAACCTTAATCAAGCTACTCTCGTTCATTTGGCTGTGAGCGGCTATGAAAATATACCAACCAAATTCTCTAGCAAGGTATCGAAGAATGGCATGTGATTGACACAGCTGCTTTCCGTCCACTTCGAGCACTGGCATTTGACCAAATGGCATCTCTGAAACAATGTTTTGGGGCATAAATCTAGTACACATTCTTTTTTTCCGAATTACTCCCTCATATTCGTCAGCGCTGTTGTACATTACAGTCAGCATTGCTTTCTGTTGCTCGTGCCAACAGGCTGTTGGACAAAGCGCCGTGCGCTTTGTCCGAAAATTCATCCACTGCTTTTTGAAAATCTCCTATCAAGCTTTGAGCCAGGTTATCAAAGTCATCCTCATTCATACGATACGTGGAATCCAGTTTGGTGGAGCCATTTATTGCTATCTTATCCTTAGTTCTAGAGAACTCTTCTTTGAATTCCCCAAACCAAAGATTAGGAAAACGTGAATGACTGGTTTGAAGTGCCGTTTGATAAGAACCCATAGTTGTCCTACATTCCACACCTCTTTCAAGCGTCCTATCAAACCGCTGCACCAGGCCATTCACCCTGGAGCTCTTTCACCCTAAAGCCAAGTCAATGATCTCAACTGTCCTGGGTCGGAACCGTTTCCTTGTACCATTGCAGGCCAAATTGTGGAAGCGCGCCAGGATTATTTCCACACTGCTTCGCCACTTATCAGAAGTATACCTTGAATGAGTCGATTACGTGTCGTGAGCGCTATCGTGCCTACGTTATATTTAAGTGTGGGAGGACACAATGGAGTGCCTCCTCTCCGCCCCCACGCGCATTAACACATTGCGTACCAAGCCGTTTTTGCGCTGGCGAGCTCGCCTGGCCGCGCATGCATTCGCACCGTGCGCCACATGGTGGCGCATGCGGCCACACGGGACAGATATTTTTCAAAATCCTTTTTAGAGGGTCCTTTACCACTTTGTTTTTTTTATTGTCTTGCTAAGTCACAATTTTGTTAGGACTACGTTATAATTTTTGCCTATTTGAATTGTCATGAACATTCCAAGTGGCTATCGAATGATTATATAACAGCGGTAGTGAGGGATCAAAAAATCTGCTCTGACCAAGTTCTGGTGAAAAAAAGCGATGGCAACAAGTTCGTTCCTTTACCCCACAACCTGCTTAAGCATGTTTATTGAACAGCAATGAGGTTTATTCAGTTTACAGGATATTCGTAGGTGCATTTCACCCTCCACTGGACTTCAAGGGATGTGGGTGTATTACACCCATAATTTGCCGAACATTTATTATCGATTTTGATACGAGGGTAGCGCAAGCGCGAGTAGGATTTCAAGTAGAAGTTATTATGAAGATGAGTGCCTAAAACCACGAGACTTCAAAAGTATACAGCCAAAAGGCAAGTTAAGTGGAAGAAGCGCCCCGAAAGCCTTTACGCTGATGTTCCGCTGGCACATCACTTTATTCACGCGAAGCTTTTGGCTGAAACACATTATTGCAGCTCAGTTGGATTACATTAGATTGCGGTGACTGTTGAATTTGCTCGAAAGAATGTATTTTATTCAAGCAAATTTAATTAGCAACCTAGGCTCTTATTAGTGTCACATAAAAATATTAGCTCACAAGCTGGAGATGTCCCACTCAAGTATGTTGTTCTCCTAGTGAGATAACATACATCTGCGCAAACATGGAATGAACATCGACAGCCACTGTGAAGAAAACCAATTCAGAAATCGTGCGCCACCATGTGGCGCACGCGGCCACACGGGGCAGGAAAGTCGTGCGCCGCCATGTGGCGCACACGGTACGCAATGTGTTAAGGGATTTTCACCAAGCTGTTAGCTTTAGAGAGCCCATTCGCACGTTCCCTGATTGGATCTGTAACACAGTTTAGTTGTGAGTTTGATTACAGAAAAATAAGTAGTGATAATTGAAGTGACATATAATCATCCTGTCAATTAAAAATATAGAGGTCAGGGCGCAATTAAAGTAGTTTTACTTTTTCCAGCACCCTCTGTTTGCAAGAGTTAAAGGTTAGACCGACGCCTAGACCGAGGCTTAAGTGGTAGAATTCATCTCCCTCAGTGCTCTTCAGTAAGGTGGGGGTGCAAAGCGTTGAATGAACATGTTTTCTGAGAGAAAAGCATCAAAACAAACCTTCGGTGCATGACGTGTTCCTCCATTCTGATGTAGCTTTGTGCTATTACCCTACCTTGTCATGTGACAGGCTTACCACAAAATCCGTAAGTCGGCCGTAGCTTAGTCCAGAAGCGCAAACAAGTTGATACAAATGATCAATTTGCAAAATGTGAAAAATGCCTGATGACCCACATATAATGCAGTGCTTCTAACGCTGTGATACATTGAGCTAAATTCACCAATTGATTGCAGGATTTGCTTTTTAGGCTTTCAGCCTTGCGGTTTTCCGCCGATGCCGGTTAACCGGTTCATCACGTTATCTGTTTGTCAAATGCTTATAATTAATAAATTTACCCCATCGAACTGATTTGGGGGGGGGGGAATGTGCCCCAAATGTGGGGTTGCATGGTAGTACAACTGTCCGGAAAGCCTTGACTGGAGTGAAAGTTTTGCCCACAATTAGCATTTTCGTAATAAATTGACATTTTGAGTTGGTTTTCCTGAAACTGACGCAAGCTCCCTACCTGCTTTAAGCTTCGGCCAGTCTTCAAATGCGATTCGCACATCCTCGAATTCTTTACCAGCGACAACAAACAACTATAAAGGCAAACAACACTATAAAGAAACATTAACTATGTACTGTAGTACGTAAGCTCTGTAAATTACGAATAGTCAACCGAACACCACATTTAGAGACGTAGTAGCAATTCGAATGCGATTCAATATAAGGGGGATCAACATAACTTGCGAGTTATGTTCCTTTTACGCTGCTAGGCAAGAATAGTGCTAGCCAGCGAAACCCGGAGGGTGAGCAGGGTCAAGCGTGCGTTGAGGAATCCTCGACATGTCACAGAGGGGGGGGTCGTATTGGCCCGCTGGGGAGAGATCGGGCCCGATTGATACAGTAGGATCATCGTCGGAGGACAAACATTAAGGATCGAATCGATACCAGGCCAGAGTATTTCCAATAACAATTGATTCCGTCCACACAAAATCTTCGTGATTTAGAGGTGTCCGCTTAGCAATTCTTAGTGACTTTAGTGTTTCATCACCACACAAGTCAAAGGATCCGAAATTCGCACGTTTTCTAGGGATATTTTATCTTTCAAGTAGGTCCTCAAATCCAACGAGATGTGAAGCACACGGCGCATCCCAGAGTGGGCCCAGTTGGTTGCGCGCGCTTCAGCTACGGCTATCTTGATAACGAATCTTAATTCAGGAAGAATCAAGAGGGTTCTGAAAGAGTTCATGTTAAATTACAGAGAGGAGTACACTATTCAACAAGAAACGCAGCCTTCAGCGTCAAATTCACAAGCATGTAACCTTTAAAGTTGAGACCCGCTAAACAATTTTACACTTTTTGCAGAGAGAAAAGCACGAGGATTTTGAATCTGCTCCTACTTCAGTATGTAATCGCTCCTGCAAGGAGCTATAGTCGTTGGGATAGTGCTAATGTAGCGAAAAAGTACCTTTCGGCGGTACTCGGGCAAAAATCCTCAACGTGGCCATTTTTTAAATAGTGAACGTATTTAGCAGTTTTAGTTGCCTTGAAAGAAAATCTTCTAGTTTATGATGACGTATTAACTTTCCAGATTGCATGAGTTTGAACGGAGTTATGGCTTTGGAAAGCGTAAAAACTCGCACTCATCACGAATTTTCCTCGTTAATTTTGCAAAAATCCTCAACGTGGCCATTTTTTGAGTACTGGACGTATGAAGCTGCTTTAGCGACCGTTTGATAGAGAAAATCTTCTAGTTTTGTATGACGTATCAACTTTTTGAATTTGACGGAAATGAAGCAAGTTATTGCTCCGGAAAGTGTAAAAACTCGTGCTCGTCTCGAATTTTCCTCGTTATTTGATCTAAATTTGTTATTTCTTATAACTTCCTGTAATTTCAGTACTGATTAGAAAAAGCTCTTCACAAAACTCCCAAATCAGCTTTCAGATTGAAAATTCGTTAACTTTGAAGAAAGTTATAATCATTTGAATATTTGTTCAAATTTCAATAGTAAATAAGCTGCTCCACGGTCAACGCCAAAGTCCAGTCAACACACAGCTGGCGAAGGCTTTTACAAGGCTTCCTTTGAGCGAAAGGGGGACGTGTAAATTGAGAACCATAATCTGTGTAGTACTAGAATTTGGTAAGTCTTGTGGAGGAAATAAACAAAGAAGAGGTGTTGTCATAGTACGCCATTTCTAGTGACTAGTTTGACGTTTTTTGCTCCGTTTCTCGTTTGCTCGTTTGACAGGACTCGTCATTAATGATCATTCTTTGACTTTTTCACTTTTATACTTTTTAAACGAGTTTTTTTGTGGACGATGGGGTAGCAGGGCTTTTTTATGAGCAGTTTTGGTGGAGAATTAAACAACTTTTTCATAGTTCGGCTTTTAAAGAGGGTTGTTTCATGGACTTCGGCCTTCGGCAGAGGGAGGGGGGGTCGTATTTCCGAATTTTCCTCGACGTGTCGTGGTTCGGGAGCGGTTGCCCTCCTAACCCTCCAACACGACGCATCGAGGTGGTTCGGGGCCCCCGTGGCCTTTCCCAGGCACACGTCGTTCTACGGGTCCTTCCCGGGGATCATGCGGTTTCCCGCACGCATGACCTCCGCACCCCGGGGCCTTACAGGGTTCCTAACCCAGGAACGGGGGGTTACAGGGCCATGCCCCGCGGTAACAACCCCTTGATGCACGCAGCACATGATGACCTATTGCGCCTTAACCGGGCCCCAGCCCTGGCGCTCCCCCAAGCTTACCCGTGCTGCTATACTTGTACACAACACTACACATCTTGGACTCACAGTTTATTGGCGATAACGTCCTTAACGCACTACAACTTAACTTCCTGCCGAGCGTGGAGAAGCCCGGCCAACGCTTGTAGTGTCTGCAGCCAATAGCGGTAACTGCGGTAACATCGGCCTGCAGCCGATAGTGTCCCTCGGGTGTAGCGGGACACTAACTTACCAGCGCTCCGAGCGAACGGGACAGCATGCCCGAACATGCTGACGGGTGCTAGCAGGCACCCCTAGCCGTTCGCCTTCCTCGCGTTGCCCGACGACCGTCTCTCCCGGAGGAGACGAAGAGCGCCGACTGGCAGAGGCGACCCTTTATATAGGCCTCGGCTGGAGGCGTGGCCGGAGGCGGAGCACGCGCCTCTCGCCGGTGCGTGCGCCGCCAAGCGACCAACGGCGCGACAGGGGGCCGGGCGCGCGGTGCGCCCACGACCGTCGTCGCGAACCGCGACACTCCCGAGCGCGACTGGTGGAGGGCTTGAGTGCCCTGGATGGCTCAGGAAGGAATTCAGTCCGAGCCGTGTGCACGGTAAGAGGTGCCATTTGCCGAAATACCACATCCGCCCGGAGTGAATGACCACTCAGCGCAAATGGAACAAATCTCCATGAAAAAGAATTGAGAGAAGTTATTTGAGGATTACTCACCTGGCGGATTACTTCACCAAGTCCACGTCCTGCGAAATAAGTGAGCTTGTATTGAACCATTCTGAAATACTGCTCAAATTCCGTTCATATGCTTTGCTAATTTTTGTAGCAACGAGAATCACGCAAATCCTTACAAAGCCCGAGATTTCATTCCCGAAAACAAGCTCGAACTACATTTTGCGATGACTCTATGTAAGAAGATCTGCTGCATTCCGTACGAACACTCAGATCCACGATAAGAGCGAAGTCGAGAAGGGGAAAATTGCATAGTTGGGAGACAGGCGGACCTCCTGAGGGTGCTGACCGACGCGCAATTGGCAGCGAAAGATTTGACCTCGGCGATCTAGCATGGCTCACTCTTGGCGCGGTTGGCGGGGTACGCCCACCGACTATCTAATCACTCGCCGCAGGTCTATACGATGAGATAGCAGAGAGAGCGTAGTGTTGAAGAGGGCACAGCGATGAGAGTCGCATCAATGCGCAAATCAACGGGCAAGGAAGGGGTCCCATTTCTCGGGTTTCGGGCCGTTTCAAATGGTTTCTTCTTCATCCCTGCTCCACTGACCACCTCTACCCTTATTTCCAATGAGCAACTTCTCCTCGGAAATTCTACCTTTGAAGTTTCGCTTCGAGTAACAGAGATCAGCTTTCAGAAAACACGGTGTTGTGCAAAATACATAGAACATAGACACGTTCTAAAACACATTGGTAAATCTTTTTGGAATGCGCCACGCATTAGAAACCTACCAGATTTTCTGGTAACGCATCGAATTAAAATTGGGAGCACATTTGAACGCTCAATCGATGCACATCGAACAGAAGACGTTTGCAAGTCTCTTCTGTTCACAGACCTTCACGTTTTCTCATAGCAGATGATGGCCATCTGAAGCATCTTTTCGCAGTTTAAGAACAATTGAAGTGGCAGAAATCTGCGATTTGCTCACAGTAGCTAATGGAGCAGCAACGTGTTAGCAATAAATGTTGCAGGGAAGCAGATGTGTAATACATCGGAAGTGCTGGTCACTGCGGCTTGAAGCGCTGGTTACTTTGATGCCGTAAGCACTGGGACAGTGGAAAAAGGACCAGTCAACAGCACCAAAACGAAACTTTTTCAAGTTTTGACTGTAGGTCGTATCACGAAGATGCCTCGCAAGTCGTTATAGTGAAGATAGGCTTAGTAGTAGCTTAGTAGGTGCCAGAAATAAAGAAATACCGACTTCTAAAGCTGGTCCCTCCAAACATTCTCGGGACCGAATCGCATTCCAAATCCTACTGCGATTCGTCATGGATGTGGGATGTGTGGCGCACTCCACAAAAGATTGATCAACGAGCACCTAATCCCTTCTTATGACCTTATGTAAGCGAGCCGTATTTTAATACTTATGGTAAGAGCTATGAAGAATTGCTGGGAACAAGTCTTTAACAGAAATGCGTTCAATGATGCACAGCAGGGAACATTATGTCTCAGGATCAAAATTGTTCTGTGCATTCAGCAAGGAAGATAGATTAGCAAAGGTGACAAGAGGCTCTCGGATTCTACGTGAAATTGGTGCCATATGAAGTGGGTGGGTCCGCCAATTTTCCAGTAAATGTAACTTCGGGGAAAATGATTTCTTACACAATTCAGAGTTTATCATACCCCGAAGCCGAGCTAAAAAGGCAGAAGTTGGCATGGGTCACAAAACTCAGTCTTCCCGAAGTTTGTCCAACTCGGACATCGGCTAACCCATCCGCTTCACATAGCACTACGAAATCTTCTGATGGTGCCTACGGAAGAACAGAAATATTATCGGGAGCTATGTGCCATATGAGTCCGGTGGAAAATACTGAGAGGAGTTCTTACTTACTCAAAGCCTAAGCATTGGAAAAGAGAATTTTGAGCGGGTAAGCATGTTATTACGGGGGAGTAATATCAAAAATTGGCATGCCCAGCTGACTAGCATAGAACCGAGAGCGCTATTTCGCGCGGATTATGTATAACAATCGCTTCAAACACTGATCTGAACGGAAAGGTGGCAGACGATCGAAAATTATCGGCGGTTGGCAAAGGCCGCCCTTTTTGCGATGATTGCAGTAGTTTCGCGTAGTGTTGGACGTATGTTGGACGCACAATGATCGATTTCGATGCCAGTGTTCGATGAGTTTCAGTGCCACGGACCATTATCTTTTTGATCGCAGAGTTGGTAGGAGGTCAAGGAAAATTTTAAAAACTTCTCTCCGCCGTTTATAGAGGAGTAACGCTGCAACAAAGTAGCCAGTAGCGAATTTACTAAAACTGCTCAGAAACGGCTGGCCGCTGAAGTTTTCGACCACTAGGACTGCTTTTTGTGATTGTTAATTGCTGTCTGTGGCCGCAGTTCGACATGGGAAAGTTGTCGCAAAGAATGCCGAAGTATGGTCAAAACCCTTCTCTCTCAAACTCTTTAGGTAGGACTCGAAAATGTTCTCCACATCGAGGTCAGTCGTAGGCAAGGCAGTGGTTCGAACCCCGAGTGGTCAAAGAGTTTTGTTCATAACTAAGCATTCTTGTGATAATTGAGACTGCTATTCAACCCTCCAAGCCCAAGACATGCTACGAATCGAATTTCTGCAAAGGTATTGGATACATTACAATGAGTAGGAAATAACAACCAAGCTTCACAAGACACACTCCTGACGTCATGCTCAGACAGTTTGTAGCGACAACTCTAGTATCACGACATCGTGGAGATATGTTAGGTTGTTCGGAAAGTAATGCGGGTTTCGAGATGCCTTGCATACTTGGAATATTTTTATACTGAAACTTCCTTTGAGACCTGAAGCCCTATATATCATTGGCAAGCATATTCTATCTTCTTTCCTCCAGTATATTTGAATTTCAGTTTTACTTGTTATATTGGGGTTTTTTAGAGTTGAACTGAAGGTGTCAATACAGTGGTTTGGGCAAGTTTTCTTCGATGTGCTGAAACTCTGACGTAGTGCTCCTTAGACCTGTCGAAGTGAACAGCCGAGTCCGAAGAAGCACCTCCAGAAGCGCAGCACACCTTGGCTCCAAAGTTTCGGTTTAGAAGAATTCCATAGTGAAGTTGAGGGGAGTCATGAGCATGCTTTTGCTGTTGACGACGGCCTTCTGAAGATTCCCGTAGAAGATGATTCCAGTCTAACTGTGCTATAGCAAGCAGTAGGACCAGAAGTAGGTATATTGAAAATATTGTGGCTCCTGAAGATAATTGAAGAGGTGAAAAAGCTGAACAGGTGGCTTCCGCATGGGCTGACTGAAGCAGCAGCAATACCGTTTCCCAAGGGTCGTTTCCACCCGTTTTACGTAACAAAAACTACTAGTATTCGGTATGCATTGTCATCTACGATGGAAAATGGACTCTTACGATTACAGAAAGCCATCTCTCTAATAGTTTGACCGCGATGAATCTTCAAAAACTTCTCCAAAGCCGAAATTATAGAAGATTAAAGTTGAGCTCAACATTCGGCGGTCTTCCACGGGCTGATGCAACCCAGCTCTTGGAAACCAGGTGAATTTAACACAACACCAATGTCTCTCCAGCATACCGATGAGATGCTCTAGAAACATCAAGTTCGTCAACCGAGAGAAGTAAACAAAGCCTCCTTCATGGTGGCGCTCAGCCACACGTCCCATAAACGACCTCGCAAGTATTGAACAAACTGGCGTACGAAGCTTCGATCCACATGTCGTACTCACTGGACCTCTCCCTCACCAATACCCCTTTTCCAACCATCTCGACAACTTCTTGAGTAAGAAATGCTTCAATGTTCAAACTGATGTGAAAATGATGCTCGACGATATCATCGCCTCCAGAAGCGCTGATTTTAATGTGGGAAGGACATTTAGTACGCATCTTGTTAAGAAAGATTAGTGCTTTCCAATACTTTTTGTTACGACAAAAAATGTTTAATTTGAGTGAAAATATGCCTCTTTGAAAATGGAGGTCAAAAACCCGCACTACTTTCCGAACAACTAATAGTTACTCCATCAGTACGATAGGGCTCCCGCGACGTGCTCCCTTTCTCAAAATAAACTTTCTAGGTGGTAGGACTTACTGTGCATCATAACACCATGCAACGTACTAAGTAAGGTCTGGGTGAAATCAAAGCGAGGCTCAGTTCATAGTTGTACCGTAAGACAATATGTTCCTCGAGCTGGGCAGCATTTCAATTGAGAACCTTTGGAACGAACGAGATAGGCCCTAAAATGGCAAAGACATGAGGAAGTCGATGTGGCACTTTGCTCGACTGTCGAAAGCCGTACTGATTCGAGTGGGCTCGGAAAAGAGGGAAAGGGGAGAGGTCGCATGAGGCGACAAAACGCAAGATAAACACGTTTTTGTGTAACTTATTATGTAATACCATTAGCTCAATTTTACTTGCAAAACACGCTCGCACTCGAAGGTGGAACAAGTGAAATGTTGACAGCAAAGGCACTGATTTGATCAACCGAAGACGAATGCGCACAACAAATGTTAGATTGACCCATACAGGGAAGGTAGGGGGAGGTATCACAAAGAAATGTTCTCTATGCACTAAAACTAAATAATTCACACTACACGCAACTCAAACTGGATTCATACAATTGATAACTAGAGATAACATCAGAAATCAAATATTCAACAGCTTTATAGCAGCCTTCTACTGGCCGCATCAGAAGGATTTGCCTCGAGGACAGGGTAGAGAGTTCGAGCTCTCCATTACGGCGCAGTTCGGAAGGCTGTTCGAGAGGGAGCATGCATAAGCAGAGACAGAGACAACCGTTCGTTCGCACTATTCGGACGAGGGAGTCGTATCTGTGCTTTCAAGAGTGCGGTTGTTTTGAGGATGGGCAAGCTTAAGGAAAAGTGCGAACGAGGTCGGAATTTTGAAGTCGATGGGGTCATGGTTGTGGGAAAGAGGGTAGTTTTTGCCAAGTTTTTCGACGACTTCGGCGAAAAGTCTACGAAAGATGTGCGAAATAGCGAAAGATAGAAGGATGGTTGCTTCATCTGACTTATTTACCTCCCCCTCCCCCACCCATCACCTCCACCCGACCTCCTGGCCATCGCCCCGCTCTACGGCCATTCACGGGCGTTTGGAGGGAAAAGTAGATAATGAGCGGAATTTCAACTTTGTCGAATGGCTTCCAGAATCAAATACTATAGAAACAGCCATGATGGTAAGAGTGGAGGTCGGTGTGGGGGGAGGGTCCCTACGGGGGGTGCCTGTTATGAAGACTGATTGTCGTGGGAAGGGGCACTATCGAGACTCTTCTAAATTGGGAAGACCAGGGGGTCGTGAAACTGAAAAGTGCGAACGCGACGGTTGAACCCCTGATCAGATCTAATGTCAATAGGAAAAATATCCACGAGTGAATTTATCCGAGAAATTGTGGAGCTGCTCCTAACTGGAGCAATTACAGTGAGCCTCCTTGAGCTCTGCGGCGATGGCCGACAACCTCCTGCCACACTGCCATAGGGTGAAGAGAGATAAGTTGGGGAAGCGTGGAAGTGTATGCTTGACTTGGAGGAAATTCAACAAGATCTCGCTAGGAGACCTTTAAGTAATGGCGGAAATCTTGGGCGACGAAGTTTGCTGAAGCGCGCTATGAGCAGAAAGTCTTTTTCAACCCTATCCTCCAACCCCCCCCCCTGCCATTCTACCTGTGAAGCGAACCTGCGGAGACAAATTCCAAAAGGGTGAGAATTTTCGAATGAGCTACTGTCGAGAAGTAATAAAAAAATACAGTTTGAAATCTGCAGGGGTTAGCCAATATTTCAAAAATTCATTTAAAAATCAACTGTAAAGTTGCCTTGAAACTTTAGAAGTAGAAGAGTATCATTCTAGCCAGAGACGTTATAAATTCATTCAGATACTTGAACTGTCAATTTTTAGCCCCTTTTAGCTCTTTTAAATATTTTCGAGGCGGCTTGGAAATTCCAAAGGAACAAAGAGAGGGAATGGGAATCGAAGTAGCCGTCAGGTGCCTCCCCTTGACCTCGTCCTCAAATCTGAGCTTTTTCATTCAGGACGCGCCGTAGGTGACTAATGAGGCAGTAATCGGTCAAGTCGAGGTCAGGGTTAAGCAGCTTGAGGAATCACAAGGTACGTCGATCGCATACGTGGACAGAGAGCAGTTGTAACCTTCTAAATAACAACGTAGGGACACGGCGAATTAAGCTGAGCTAAGAATCACAACTGACCGAAGAACCAGCTCTTCGGCTACTTGAACATTTTTGAACGAAAGAAAAACATTTCGACGGGTACGCGAGGGTAATCGGCTTTCTATAACAACCTGAATTCTCAGTTCCCATCCTGCTAAGAAAAGGAAATTGATAAGTTGTACGAGCATCGGTGCCAACTGGTGAACTAGCACGGTGCACACCGCCCTGGAACAGTTCTTGCCAAAATAACGAGGGCCACGAGTTATGCTTCAAGGTTAATAGCAAAATTGTAATGGCCTTCATGTTAATAGCAAAATTGTAATGGCCTGACCTGAAATCAAATCTATTCAGTTGTGCGTATGCGCTGTGGTTCTCAAAGGAACTTTGATTAATTTATCAACTGAACGTCTATTTAGCCTGACCAGAAGTACAGGGTGGGCCAAAATTATAGTTACCAAGAAATTATACTATTAAAAACGAATACTAGCCGAATAAAACAAATCAGCAAAAAAGTGTTAGCCATTCGTATCGCAAAGCTTGGCTGGGTTTAAAATGTGAGAACTACTGCCTTGATACAGGCCTTCAGATGAAGAAGGGAAGCGCGCACGGTGGTACGCGGGTGAGACGCGACAGAATGTTCCCAAGTTTTTCGCTGTGTCCACCCCCGCCTGGTAATCAGGCTTTTTGGAATTTTAGTTTGCTTTTGCCTCCAAGTCTACCATTTAGGAAATCCAGCTAGATTTTGTGGAGATCCTGAGCAACAGTTGCTCGGAGGCTATCGGCTCAAAAAATCCCTCTCTGTAGAATTTTTGTTGTATGATTAGATGTCCTGTCCTGCTGAAAGTCCAAAGTAATGCGCTCAACTGGTCTTCCTCGTAGTCATTGGATCTTAAGAAAGCCTACATCCTCTGTTACATAAACTTCCATTTGGCAGTACGAAAATCGCGAGGAAGAGAACTATTTACTTTCTGCATATGATATTTGTCGTGGCGATAACTGTAACCTTTGAATCTCCTTCTTTTCCATCTCAGGTGGTCTCTAACCTCTTGATGTTTCAAGCGTTGCTCATCAAACTTATTTGTTACGTTGAACTGTAACTATTAGATGTACCGTGCCACAGCGTCTTGTGGGTTCGATTGAGGGTTGACGTACCGGGATGTGGCTGTTTCAATGGCTTTGAGCGCAGTATGATATTCACTTCAATTGAAAGAGAACATTATCCCCTATCATGCGATGTCCAAAAAAAAGATAGAGGAAAATAACAAGGTTCTGGAAAGTGCGTTGGACCGCGCGCACTTATGATTGCCACAATTTTAGTCCACCCTGTAAAATGCGTAGTACAAGTATGAGATAATTAGTGCCCCGTTAAAGAACTTGGTTTGAGCAACTCTGGGGCGGCGTCTTGACATCAATTCAGTAGTTGCTCATTATTGGATTCATGCATGAGCAGATCAGACAAGGACGATGGCTTTCGATCCGAAATTGCCTTCAGTTGGCTGACGTCAATGCAAGTCTCGGGATAATAGCATTGGAGTAAACCCTTCAGAGGTAAATTAGAGCCATTTGCGAGCGTCACCGATGCGCTACTCGTCATCAGTTGATGCTGCGACAAAAGAGCTGCACGAGGGTCCAATAAAGCGCAACAATTGCCGAAACAAAAAGGCACAGTTCGATCCGCTC
>MU911845.1:0-12205 GCA_036418205.1 Ostertagia ostertagi
GATATAAAAAATAAAATTCAAATAGGATGCCGAGACGCAGGCTGAATGGGATCAATGCGTTAAAGGGAACTAACGCGATCTCAGTAATTTGTCGTGGCATTTCCTAGTATCATATCGATCGACTACAAGAGGAACTGTTCTGAGAACCCACTTCCATTAACAATCGCAGGCCTTAGAAAGTCTATAGTATATATTTTGAACTCTTTTGTAAAGCAAGCATGTTTTTAGCAGAGTGCATGGCTCAATCTGTCATTAATCTATGACCGAGAGCAGGTTCACTTAGAGCCACCACTCGAAAGTTCACGCGATATAAGCAAGTACTTCAAGCAAGGCAAGCAGTGCAGAAGATTCACCAGAATGCTTCATTCAAGCAGCGGGGAAACGCCTCATCATACTCACGGAACCTAAGTACAGGACGAGGTAATTATTCAGGTCATTATGAGCATTTGGTAATTCATTAATACTTAATAAGAGTTTAATAATAATTCATATGAATACTCCAGTCCACCATACTTCCAGGAACATCTCCGCATGGGAACATAGTTTGCTGTCGGAAATCATTGATTTCTAACAAACAGACGGACTCTAATGCAAGCATGACCTTTGTGTTAATGCTCAACTAGACTGCACTATAAATGGGAAAACAAGTGACATCTTATCAGCTTATCAGATTCTATTTCCCATTTGGTGGGTTCGCGTTGACCGACAGTCGTGGCCTACTCAACGCCAGAAATCGAATGCAGGTGAGTCGATTGACCTTTTGCAAACGTAATAAGTTCATTTGAAATTCACTCGAAATTCAGTTCTGATTGATCTTCAGAAGGGGAGGGGGAGACAGGTGATTTGTACTGCTGTTTATTAGAATTGCACATTTATATTCTAACGAGGGGTTACACATATTATTTTTATTATACATATTATATTATTATATAATTGTATATTATATTATAATATTATGGTGCCACTATGCCACTACACCAACTTCCCGCCCTAAAGTGAAGAGTTATAAAACAAACACAAATATTATTTAAATGTTATAAAACACAAAGAGGCACCAAAATTTATTTTCAAAAGAGTCCCAAAAGTTCACAAATTATTCGAAAAACTCCAAAATTCCAAAAAACGAAAAGTTTCAAAAAGAACTCCTTTGAAATCTTCTGCTATATTTCGGTGTTTAACACCTTCTTCAGGCCTGAAATACATTGATTTAACCACTGGTAAAAACAATATGATGGTTTCCCGAACCATATATGTACCTACATGTGTATGCCTCAGCCAAGGATTTAGAAAACAAATCTAATGGAAGAAATACTCAAAGACGAGTAAGTCAAATAGGGCTCTAAAGCCAGTCTCAGACTGTCATAGCGAATATATGAGCTAAGCCCCGAAGCCAAGACATTTAGATTTGTCGATGGACTCGAAGGAAATTGGTTGAAAAATGCGATTCTCAGCTTCCAAATGAAATTCAATCTGAAAACCTTTTTTCAGAAGTGATGTAAAGGTGACGTTTCCAACATGTCAGCTATGAATAACGCGAATTAAACGAAAGCAGTTACTAAAATAAGTCCATATCAATCAGTAAATAAAAGGATGATATATAAAGGCGATAGGGAGAAGCTAGAGTACTCAAATGGCGGTAATTAGAACTGAATTGAACCCGGAGATGCGTGGAGCACAGAATCAATAGGTCAATTACGACCCATTGAGCGAGAAGGTCCTCTAAGGAATTAGCGGAACTTTGCAAAGAAATAGCGCTTGGTTGAGTGCGCAGGTGATATTAAGAAAGCTCCTTGAAGATTCATCCCCGACTGTGTTCAATAGTATTTGGCCTGTTCGCAAAAGTTTCCCGCGATTTTGACCCTCAAATTCAAAAGTGCATATCTCGGTTCAAACAGAACTTTTTTCCGATAGAAGTTAAAAGCTATTACAATCCCTATACCTTTGCCCAAAAGAAGAAGGTGATTCGGATGTTGGAAGTGCTGGAGTTCTGTAGGCGAAGAACTTGGCAAGGTTGCTTCACCATTTGTTGAGTTTCAAGGTATCCTCTTCGAAAAGACTATAAAGATGGCTGGAAAGGTGGCGGTTAGTAGGCAAGAGATCTGCAGTGCAGGATGTTCGCAGCAGATTTTAGCTCGGCTCGTTCAACTTGTGCACGGCTGGAAGTGCGAGATGAGGCTGCGCAACTGTGAACGTGCAAAGAGCGGCACCCACTTGCCGACTTTCTTCGGAACGTCCTTCGAACACCTCCACATTTGGAACCCAGTTCTGTTACGCTTAATTGAGAAGCGGCCTGTCCTTTTTTTTGTTCCATGCAGATTTGATTCGATCAAAACCCTCAGTCAATTTTTGTCATTCTCCAAGGTCCGATCTTCACCCTTACCTTCTTCGAAGCTTTCATCGCGAGAAAGACAATGCGAATCACCACGCACAGCGCTTTTTTTGTGGATTCGGGATCAAATGCTCAGTTGATATCCCGACCTGGGTTGAGAAAAACAATTCACTTCTTATCATGTTTAAAGGAATCTTCCACGGAAAAAGCTCCGCCCTCATTACCACAGAAAACGATACCTTAAAGGAATCTTCCACGGAAAAGAGTGATCATTTTGTCTTGTGTGTAGGATTAGTATTATCGAAACTAACGCTTATGTTCCGTTCTTTTTGCTATGCTCATGAGGCTAGGGGCCTAAGGTATCGTTTTTCTGTGGTAATGGAGGCGGAGCTTTTTCCGTGGAAGATTCCTTTAACTTCGTATAAGTATATCTATACGAAGTTAATCTATTGATTTGCATTTTGTGTTCTACTGCCAACACTCAATTATGGGTTTGCCCAAAAACACACGTTTGGTTGCGTCTGAGCAAAAGGCTAAACGAACCACCTCTTATGCCTGACTAATCCCTACCTAATCTTTTATTATTTGCTTCAGCAATTTCCGGACCAAAATTGAGAGGGAAACAGGAAACTCGCACATGACAAAGAGTACACTGTATCGAAGACTTCAAAAAAGGGAGAGAAGGTTTCAGGGTTGAAGTAACAGTGGGCTAAGACGAGAAACGCGCTTTCATAAAATGATATAAGGTGGCAGATTTCTCTGAAGCTGGTATGGAAATGAAGTGTGTAAAAGTGGAAGCCTAAAAACGTCGAAAACTTTCCGAGCAACCCAAAATTTACAATCTGTGAAGGGCCCTTGAAAAAACACCATGCTACTATTTATTATGGGTCAAAAGCGATCACTTTGGTAAATCACTGTACAAAGCTATGTAGGACGCACTCATGCTATAGACCCCACGGTTTCAGACGAGAGTCAAATTCATGGCATAGGCTTTAAAGACCGTATGCCTTTGATTCTTCAAGACTTCTGGAAGGAACAGGCAATATAAGCTTGCAAAGGGATCAGAAACCATTGGTACCGTAGTGTGAAAAAGGATTGTGAAGTTGTTCTTTGCTAGCGAAGGGTATAAGAAGCTGAATAATGTTTTCCTTTGCCAGCGGATGCAAACAGAGAAGAAAGGTGAACAATCGATGACTCGTCGCTGCCATCAGCTGGCAGAGAGCGCATGTTCAATAGGGTACATAAAGATCACCCTCCGCTGTAGCTTTACATGTCTAAAAACCTAAGGTTAGATAGGAGGGGGACTTCTGTTAGTAAAGACGTATTTAGCTTCAAATCTGCCTCATCGAATGAGTGAAACCTTTGAGGCTATGCAGCTGGAGCGGTCTCGATGACGTCATGGTGGGGGCATACCCTTCCTTGGGTGGTTGGTTAGAACCAATGTTTCTTGCACAGTGACGCCCGAGTTGACGTCACGAAGATCGCCGCCGCCTTTCAATAAGCTACGTGTCTACTCCACCCCTCCTCCCCCCCCCCTTGATGGCCACAGAGTCAACCCTGCGTTGCGCAGTTCTCAACGGCCACGTTGCGCAGTTTCGCCCGATTAGACACGTTCTCTCGCGCGAACATTCACACTCGCATGCTCGAGCCGTCTGCGTCTCCGCCCATACAGCGTGCGTTGAGGATCTCTCAACGTGCCGTTGCGAACTGCGCAACGCAGGGTTGACTCTGCCCCGACCCCTAGGGGAGAGTGAATGGAGTAGCTACGAGCGCACCCACGAAATACGTAGGTCAGGTAAACGGTCTTGAAACTCGCTCAGGCCAACAAAACCTTACACATATTTGTGGCTATTTGATTGAACCGGGCTTTTGTGGTAGGATGAGAACCTCATGCGAACAGCGTCTTTACCGCACTTCATTGTAAAAGGTAGATGACATAAAAAGTTTCCACGAGTCCTGTAGGAATTAGAATGCATGGCCACCCTCAATAAGATCTGGAGCGAGTGACGAATTTTCTATCACGTTGGATCACTATCAAAAATTTCTCATTGTGTTTTACCTGTCTCTCAGTTCTGTAAATCGCTGTTCTTTTGAGACCAATTACTCAGTATCCTATTTAGAATGCATTGACAGGTCCATTTTGTCAAGGAAAGTAATAACAATGAAATAAAAACTGGATATGTCCTTCATATCGAAATATGAGTTCTGAAAGCCGGGTGTGTTTTATGGCACTTATTTAATTTTATATTCAAAAATGGAATTAACATTGTAGAGGTGAATATAAACGCGTTCTGGGATAGCGGGAAGCTTGAGGGATGGAGCATTTTGGAAATTCTTTTTCCAAAAGTCTAATTGGCACGCGCTCAATCGGATTTTTTTGTTGATTAGTGATAATCGACTTTTATGTTGTTACATTGGTTAGCGTAATTTACTTGAGGTAGCGTAACTTCTAGCGAACTCCCCAGTAAGTGAGAGATGCGAGTTCGGGAAGATCAAGGATTAAATTGATAAGGTGATTCCACTCAAAGGTAGAAGTAGGGATGGGAGGTGGACCGCCAGTGAAGAAAAAAATTGGAAGAAAATTGAAATTACCAGGAAAAGTGAGAATCTTTGACTCGCATACTGTGGAGATGGTCAAAAGCAAACAAGGAGGTGAGAGATAATGTGAGCGCGGAGAGTGAGTAGAGAAGTCCGAGAAGAGAAGCATAGCACATCAACGTGGCGACGCAGACAAGATATCGAACGGTGGGCGGACCATGTTAAGTTTGGTGGAGTCTGTTAGAAGTCCATGGCGCCTAGGGTCCTAGTGACGCGTTTCGATGTAGAAAGGTGGCGCTACCTTTGCACTTGCGTACCCAGCACTTCTAGCCATGGTAAGGGCTTCTTAGTGGGTATGATGTATATGTAAGCCCGAACTTTGCCTTTAAAGGCAAACGTCAGGCTCGTGTTTGGGCGTCATAGCGCCTGAAATTGAGTGTAGAGATAGGATAATGAAGATAAAGATAATGGGACTAACAGTGCTCCGATATTCTTTATCTTTGTTTTGTTCTATGAATTTTTCGAAGCGAATCAATGAAGGACTAATCGGTTCCCTAATTTTTCAAAAACCTGCCAAAAACAGATAAAGAAGCGGCACGGCAGCCCATCACGTGTGAAATATTCCTAGTGGAAAGTGCTCGCAACTCGGGTGACTGACATCTTCAGGCAAGTATGAGAGTTGTGGAGGAGATTGAGTGAGAAAAGTGGCAATGTACGTTGCGCACACGGGAGGCGATCAAGTCTTGGACCCAACTTGCTAACCGCCACCCAAGTTTTCCAACTTTCCCGATCGATTAGCTGGTATCAGAACAATTTGAAGGGTTCAAAGTTACAGCTGCTGAGGTATGAATTGGTTTACTACAGTCCATCAAATAAGCCACATTGCGTCCATATGTCAGCGCGATACCAAATTGAAATAAGATGCGTGGCGCAATCGAGAAAAGGGATTATTAGTAGAGAGCGTCATCGGTGGCCAAAGGCATAAAGTGTATATTCTAAACAAGGAACTAAATATTCTGCAAAAAATCTCAAATGATCGAATCAACAGAATAACCTCCAAAGAAGGTCGGGTTTCTACTGAACGACTAATTTTCAGCGAAGTGGATTCGTAGGGCTACCAGGAAGGGGGGCTCCACGTCGGCAAAACGAGAAGAAGTGCTATCGGGCAGCTATGCCATTTGGCCGACATCCATGAAATATTAACGAAAGACATGTGTTGCTGCAAGTCCTAGTTTTACACTGGCCCTCTGAATGGCAAGGCGCAGTCGGTCAGCTGATCGACTGAAGGCGGCATCAATCTCCGACTAATGGGAACGCCATGTGTCTTCACACCTCCACTAGACAGCAAAATCGGATACTTTGTAGAAAAATAGATTAACGGACCCTCGCTGGGTGAAAATCTCATCAGGACATCAGCTGATTTTCTCGAAACCTTTGTTCTACCCGACAAATTTTTTTCACCAACAAAGATAGAAAAACCTCAAATTCAGAGAGAATTGAGGGGGTTATTAAAGCTGTTTTCTCTGGGCGTGATTAGATTTACAAAAGGTTGCAAACAAGGCTACGATCAGCCGTGGGCTCATAATTCATCTCGAGGCAGAAAACATGCATCTTTTCAATAAAAAGTGGACTTGGCTTGTCTGAATTTCAGGATTCATTTGAGTACAATTCGCCGGTCGGCTGTCAACGAGCAACGTCCGCAGACTTGCCCGAGCTCTTTCGCAACTGACAAGAATTTCTAAACGACATCCAGTGGATCTCTAGGGCAGGATAGGAAATGCAGTTAGACATTTTTTTTAAAATTTAAATTTTTTTTTAAAATAATCACTGGGCTCGTTATGTTACGTTGGGAAAAAGGTCACATGAGCTATTAGGAAGAACAAGCAGACTCGTTCTTGCTGCCTGGATATATGTACTATGTACATAGGATCCTCTTCATCTCAAATGGTGCATGACGGTATCATTACAGGAGAATGCTTCATTTGAAGTAAGTACAACGACGATAGGAGTGGGATAGGAGGTGATGAGAAGAAGCGACGCATGACTTTCAAGGAATAGTAGTTCAAGAGGGGTGAGATAGAGTAGATCTGGAGGAATAAATGCTTGAAACGCACTGAAATCAGAACCTGCAGAGTTGCTTAGAAAATATAGCGAGAAATCGCGTTAACTTCGTAAAATTCGACTGTTTGATGGCGGTCCTGCTGCATTATATGTATAGGTTCTCAGCGTTCAGCGACCCTGCGACCGCTCGGGACTAACGTTGGGGAGAAGAAGTAGAAAAGGAAGAAGATGAGCCCTCAAAGTTGCAAAATGTGCCAGCAAAATTTCGAAAAAAGAAAGCTCAACATCCCCCTCATCAGTGACCCAATTTACTTAAAGGCACAGTCCGGACAGAAGCTGTGTGAATGATTCCCTCCGATTCGTGGAATAGGTCCGTAGAGGACAATCACAGATGTGGCATTTTCGTGCATGCAAATCAACCGACAAGAGCACCAAGGCCTTGCAAAGCAGACTGCTGCAGCTGCAACTTTTTTCTTTCATCAGCATGTCGTCAGGCGCCCTCTCATGTGCCGCGCTCTCTCACCTCATACTCTCCTCTCCGCGCTTAGTCTCTCATTGCTTATCGAACAACTCTTTCTCGAACAAGAGGAGGAAGGCTCAAAATAATGTTAGCATGTCCTAAAACTAATTGGAGAGCCAATAGCTTCACATGCAGAGCAGCAAGTGCATACATGAAAGTTACCAAAAATATTGATAGCCATATGTCATTGAGGCAGTTCAAAAGGAAGGTATCTGCAAAACTACTCAAATATGAAGTTTCGTAGGATCTTGAAATTGACTTTCTTCCTGATCCTCCCTTTGTGATGTGATGAATTTTCCTTTGTCATTCAGTTGAGATGCTGATGAGTTTTAATTGTATCATGAGTGATTTATTACGATTGTATTTCCCACGATTGCCTTATGCAACGTAATAAATAAATAAATAAATAAATAAATAGCGACTTACGAAGGCTAAATAAGCCCTTAACCTGAGCGCTTTCGACGGATTCTTTCTCCTTTTTCTCTATAACCGGGCCACTTCGCACCAACTCCACCAACACCAACTACTTTCATATTCGTGCACAAGAACCACACCATTCCAATCCTGGATCATGCCTCTAATCCCGAAGTTCAATGAAGTCGAACAGAGACCGGCCAGTTAAAAATAAATATGTAATCCTTTTAAGCCCTGGAGGAAGCAAACTTGCTCGTGTGCTGCACCAAACCAATCGAAGAAACTTGAAGAGTTCCATAGAGAGCATACATAGACCATATAATTTATTTGATAGCAAACGAACACTTCAACGAAAATCCAAGAATCTACCCTAATCGATAAGAAATTGTCAAGCATGTCAGAACACCTGACAATGTGCATGGGCATGCGGGTATGAGAGGAACAGATCCGAATTTTTTCGATGAGAAAGGTTTTCCGGGATCGATTGACTGCTGACTGATAGAAGTTCTGCTGACACAGCTGATAACTATTGCATACATAATCCTAATTTAGTTAAAGAGTTCTTGAATCCATTCCGTTCAAATCTTAAGGAAAAAAGACATGCGGAACGAGAGAATCCGAAAAAAGAGCAGGAATCACTTGGAAACCTAATAAATCAATGGAATTGAGATAAACTTGTTGGGAAAAAATAGTCAGGAAGCTCAGGAAGCAGTATTAGCATCCGGAATTTGGAAAAACATCAAGTGAATGAATAATCAAGCGGTCTTCGTACTATTCTTCAAGACTTCGAGTATACGAGTGATTCTAGTTCTGCTCACTCAGGCTATATACCGATATAATAGCACTGCGCGGTTCCAGCTTAAATCGCTTCTTTACCGACGTGTTTTCAATGATCTAATTTTTGGCTTCAAAGTACTCAAAGGCGAATCAAAGTTGAAACCAAGCAGTTACTGGGTGATCAGGCCTTGCCGAGGGCGCACTATTTCGATGTCTTTGCAGTGCCCTAAACTGTCACGAAGACAGATTACAAAAGTTTTCAATTCTTTATTCTTCGTGTGTTGCGAGATGGATTCAGGCATTACAGGCACCTAATGTCAGCGTCTTCAGAAGTAGATTGAGGAAAGTCAATTTGTTAGACCTTCTTGGTATTCAAGATCTGTGAGTTTCAGTGTTTTAAAATTCTATTGCAGCAGCCGTCCTCCCCACCGTCAAGCTGTCTTACGACACATAGAACAAAAGCCACGCATGTCTTTGTCTTTTTTGTGCTTTGTTATTTTTTTTTCTTTTTTTCTACTTGATAGTGTTTTATGCCTGCTGAATTCATTTATTTGTCGTGAATCAGTTCCAAGCGCTTGATAAGGAGATCCCCAGATCATAACCTCACTGAGAGATACCCAATGACTGTAGTCGCCCAAAAAAAGTTGTTCTTAGATTGGATTTGATCTGTGGCGGGTCAGAAGCTGAATTGTTAGGGGTAGGGAATACCTAACATCCGAAAATTCAGTTTCTGATTCCATGCGTATGCTTCGTGCCCGTCTAGGAGTGGCGTTATCCCTAGCGCTATCCGCCCAACGACATCTAAATACTGACTGACGAATACTGAACACATTTCTATTCGAGTACAACTTCAGCTGGGCCTACATAGTCCTTTTGCAATTTGCCGAAATTCGGCTTTTGATAAACTCGTCCTAAAGAATCTCCTTATTACCTTCAGTGCTGGTTCACTTAGTTAATGTTCTGTGTTCTCTAATTTTCTTTGATGCTCGGATGTGAAATAGGATAGCGCACCTAAGCGTGCAATAAATAAATAAATAAATAAATAAATAAATTAAATCTGAGGTTCCGAAGCAACTCTCAAGGGCATCAAGAACGAAGATATCACGACCACAATATCTAACGAAAAAGGCAAGCAACCAGATGAAACTTCTTTGATACCTAAAACTTCACATAAGTTTCAGATACTTAACCATTTTTTCTAAGCATTTTCTAAGAGGCAGTAAAATGTCCAGGAAACAGCTTCGTGGAACGACCTGCTCAAACGCTAATAGGGACACCTTTTTATCAAATTATTAATCCTTTACCTAGGGCGGAAGTGGTGTAGTGGCAAGTGGCACGCTTACCACGCGAGCGGTCCGGGGATCAAATCCTGGGTCGTGAGTCGCCCGGGCCAACCAAGCCTTCCATCCCTCCGGGGTCGGTTAATTGGTACCAGACTTGTCTGGGAGGATAAAAACACTGACTTGTACATCGGCTGGCCCCCGCAAGTCATTGTATAGGCCACATCGCATTCAAACGCCACTACGAATGTACAAATGGAAGTAGAATGCGTGCCGCATCCCAAAAAGGGATTGATCAACGGCAAATGCTTTATCCTTTAAAACCAAGAAAAAACTAAAGGCACAAAAATCATAGGCAGCTCACTTCCGAAATTCTCGTTCCGCACTTAACTAGATTCTTCCTAATGGCATTAAGGTGTCGCGTGGCGTTGTTTTGTTCCACTATAACAATGTTAAAACAACGTGACGCTCGTATGCAACTCCGAATAAAGTATTTTCCCGAAGCACTGAAAAATGGAAGTTTCTCTTCAAAGCTTTAAAATTCGAAGATATTTCCTCTGCGTAAATGTAAAAAGAATATAATTACAGAACAAGATGTGCTTTTTCTCATATTAAAAAAGTGCCGCGACAAAATGGCGAAGGTGGGTTTTAGCAATAGACGCTATACCAACAATCCCCTTCCCTTCCCCCGAATTAAACTTGCATAGTGCCCCCCCCCCCAACGGTCCCCTTTTCATTAGGAACTCGACTCGTTTTTGACATACCTGAGAGCACAAAGATAATTTACACATAGTTAGCCGTGCTATCCATTGCAAATATCAGTACCCTTTTCAACATAACTACGTCTAGATGGAAGGTCGACTGCGTGGTACATTAAGGAGATGGACTGATCAACGCAGTTCAATAACATACTGAGTCGGTGCTAGAGGAATTTGAAAGGAGATTCCGCATAAGGTCGCGAAGAGGAAAATAAGTAGAAGAACAGGCGAACTCCCTAAAGGTGTGAACCAACGCGCGAGTCGCAACGAAAGGTATAACCAAGCATAGCCGCCGCGCGGCGCTATCACCGTGATACACCCACCGGCTACAAGCCACTCTCCGCCTCCGGTCTCCAGGCGCTCAGCAGAAAGAGACAGAGGTAGGTCGAAGGGCACCTCGGAATCGAATCAATGTGGAAGTCAACGGGCCAAGGAAGAGGTGTCAATTCTCGGGTTCTGAGTAGATCGTTTATCATGGTTTGCTCCTTATCAGGGCACCGTTAACCACCTCTACTCTACTTTAAATAAGCTGCCTCTTGATTGTAAACTCCACTTCAGGAAAAATGCACCGATTTGTATTCACAAACCATGCACTTCGAGAACGAAGACTGATCACCCAGAAAGCTGCACACTGACGGTGGTGCAATTGATGCCGATTACAATACCCACGGTCAAGGATAGCTACTCGACTTGACCAATCAAGCATTCTATTCACTGGAGCTATTGGGATTCGTGTGGGAGGATTCAAGACTACCAAGCACATATACCGATTTTGCCCTCTCAAGACAGTGTAAAATCGCTACACCACTGCGATTCCTAAAGTAGGTGGAATGCAGACGTATTTGAGGAGGACTGTTAAGCCGAAAGCTTTACTGTAATTTTAATACGAGCTAGTGCGTTCTTCGGGGTGCCTAAACATAGAGATTCCTAGCCAACGATATTCGGCAGTAGGATCATCCGCTACATGGGCACTTGTGGCTCAATAGGGGTTCCTTTCCCAGAGAGCTTCTCACGAGTCTTGCCCTACATTTACTCTCTCCCTTCCAGCCTTTGCTATGATTGTTCTCAGTAACTGTGATCTCAGCCCGCTTTCAACGCTACCGTGCCCATTCCAGCTAGTAACCACTTCTCAAAAATTATAAAACGACCCAGCCTTGCTGGGATTTGCCCAGTACGCACTGACCCAAGACCCACTTTTAGGAGAAAAAGGAATAGCTTAAGCAAGGAGACCGCATCACTAGACCATGTTTCTTGCCGCCATATTTCCTGGAGGATATCAGAAGGATTGTTTTGGTCTGAAAATTCTATTTGATCGGAAAAGATGGCTAGCCGAGAAATCTCCCAATAGAGAAGCTGACGAGGATGTAAGGTCAACAGTGATAAAATATGCTTGGAGCAATGAGCCCAATATTCTCCATGGAACCCTGCAAAAACCACTGTGCAGCACACAATGTCATCGAGACGGGCTCGGATTTAGTACGAAACTATTTCTGAGTAAAACATCAGTTAACTGAAAATCTTAAATGAA
>MU911846.1:0-13542 GCA_036418205.1 Ostertagia ostertagi
ATAGTCCTTGCTCAGTGTGAGCTTTTTTGATCTCTTTTTCTCCGCTCCTTTAATTGAAAAATTTCTGTTTTTTTGGAGTGTTTAATACATTCTCACTCTGGTTTTTATAATAACTTTAAGTCTACTTGTGTTGCAGGCGAAGTGACGATTGAAGGTGTAGTACCTCCACCTGGCATGATGGTTCCTCCTGCACCACAGATTGAAGCGGCCTCACCTCAGCAACAGGTCCACATGCAAATGCAACATCAGCAACATATTATTACTGCTCAGCAGCAACCATCGTCTCAACCACCGCCTCAGCATATTCATTCACAACCAATACAGGTGAATAGTTATTTGCAAAAGTGGTAATAAGCTATAAAATGGCTTGCTTATTTAGTTAGCTTCATGTACAGTGCAAAAATAATCCATGTTCTAACACAGACCTACTGCAATAACTACATTTATTTTCCATTGGAATTCTTGAGTTCCACCCGTTTTTTGGGTCTCCTACCTTTGAATCTTACTTATTTCTTTTGCAATGCTTCATCCTCATGCTTCCCGATGCTTTACCTGCCAAAGTGGTGTTTGCAATTGCTTTTGCTCTCTCTTATGCTACTCGCCGATTTCGTAATGAAGTTGAAAACCTATATTGGAAGTAGCCTTTTCTATTTCTTTCTGGCTTTTCGATCACTTTCTATTTTTTTTTCTTTTCTGTAGAGAAGAATGTTTCATTTGTTCTGTGCCTTCCGTGGACTTCTCATTTCCCGTAGTATTTTCTGTAGTTCTATCTATGTTCATTTGCTTGTTGCGTTTCTCACTCTCCTTACAGCGATCCTCCTCCTTAGCCTAATGGGAGTCCTCCTTCAATCAGTCTGCTTAGATTTGATATGTTCCCTCTCTCTCTAATCTTCATTCTTCACAGGAGCAGACTTTCGACTCACAATTTTTCTTACACCCACATGAGAAAACTTTCAAGTCGGTATACTTCTGACGCCAAACATATTTGAAGGACAAAATCGTAATCTTCCAACTTAAGTGATGTTTTCTGCGCTCATCTCTATTGCGGCTTTTGAAGTGTTTCTCAAGAGCTAAACTTAGAAGAAATTTGGAGATATCCTCACAACATGTATATAAGGTTAGGAAGTTGAGAAAGGTACTATGCTCCCAAGGGATTTTCCATGACACTATTGTTTTTCATCGAGCTCGTCTTGGCTCTCTCATTAGCTAAATTGTGATACTTTATATACCTCCGATGCCTGGGAGTGCCTCCATAGATCGTACCCGATTCCTGATCAGAGTAAATCGTCAAGTGTTAAAAGCATCGAAATTAGGCTAAGTTTCTCCCCTAGAAGGTACCGTAGTACGTCTGAGTCTGATTCACCTTGGTACCCCTCACATCTCTCCGGCCAACGAGGGTATATACATATAACTATAGAAACGACGAAATTTTCTAAATTCTTCAGATTTCCAAAAAAAAAACTTCAATTTTCCCGGAAATATATTTTTGCCTCAAAAAATACGATCCCCATCGGTAAGTAAATCCTAACGGACGGTTGATTAAGTTTTGCAAGAGCTGCGAGTAAACATAGTCTCTTCGTGTTTTACTTGCTAAGTTTAAGGTACAAGTGGTACAACAGCAACCACAACAACAGCAGCAACACTACCAGATGCATGAAGCGCCTGCTCAGATGGAACATCAACAGATGCAAATGCATCCACATCCACAAATGGGGATGCAGCAGCCCCAACAAATTGTGCATTCTCATCCACAACATCAACAAATGCCAATGGTATCACAGCAGATGCCGATTCCCTCATCAACAGCATACTCAGCAAATTCCACCTGACCAGCGTCAAGCGACTTCGCAGGGCATGATGTATGCACCGACGTCTGGAGCTGTTAATGTGGTGTCAGTTCCTATTCAAGAAGCATAGCGAACAGGTAAATTCACGGTTTTACCCCTTCATACAGCTGGTTGGAACCATTAGTGGTATTCTTTCTTTTATACTTTTTCTCAAGGTTTCATATAGTTCCAGGTGGCTCCAATGGAAAGAAACTGACTCCGCTGCTGCCGTAGAACCCATGGATGACACGCCTGTTCAACATCCAGAAGAAGAGGTAACAATGAGTGGCCTATAGCCTCACTTCCTATACATATGCTTTCCTTTACGATGACCTCGTCAAATATTTCTTTAAAGATGATCCAAGTTCGACAATTACAAGAAGGAGCATTGGATAGTGCGCTTCTACGACCACCTGATATTATGAGCCGGATCACTCAGTGTATGAACGAGATGTGCTATGTTGATGAAGAGGTTCCTTTTCTAGGAATAGTTTTGTTCAATAGGGGAAAGAATTACTTCGAAATTTAAGGTTCTTGTATTGATATCTGATGCAGCCGAATGTCGTCTTCGGGAGATTATAGGAGAGCTTACTATTCTTGCAGAACATAGAATGGAACCCTTGAGGTTGGTTATCTTTTCAAAGTTCCGCCGATATAGTCTTAGTTATTTTCTTTTCATTAGGTTAAATCCAAACTATGGGCCCATTGATGATACGCGACGTCAACTACGTTTTCTTGAAGACATTGATAGACAGCAGGAAGAACAACGAGAAAACCGCGAAAAGGAGGCATTAATACGAATGAGTAAAAGCAAGGGCATTGCAAAGGATACGATTGAACGAGCCAAGGTATGTGTGTGTTACCGTATGTGCATCCCGCAGTCCTGATTTCCGGCACCTGTGGAGCCCTCTACTTCCAAAACTTTATTTGGAGCGATGCAAACGCAGAAGGACAATATACTGTCACATTCCTTGGGGGTTTCCATTATGCTAATGTTATCTTGATGTTAATCTTATCTCCAATAGACTGGTTGCTACCAGTTTTGGGTAGTGGCGTCAGCGAAACTGTCACTACTCAGTGCGCGGTGGCGTGCTGAGCCAGATTGGTGTAGATGATGGTATGATGGCATTCGCCCTCATTTTTCTTGGTCTTTGGGATGTTTTGGAACCGAATTGGACAACATTATTGCCGGCATCGCCCATTTGCCGCAGAGCGTGGGTTTAGTTCCCCAGGACCCGTGCCTGCTTCATGCAGCCTGGTTCATGCTCTACCCATCCCGTTTTGTTGTTGTTCTAGTTATCCTGACACGGTACGGTTTGTTTTTCTGGTTGTTGCCTGGTACGCCTCGAGTGCATATTAAATAAATAAATTGCCCTCTCCGAGTGATTTTTGAAGCAAAAATTATGAATTGTGGGAGACAACTCACTTGTGGCTTGGAGGAGGCCACTGGAACTCTGGTTAATATAGGTAAGGTGCTATCGTGCAAGTCTGCTATACATATAACGAAAACCATAACAATAAATAACTACCACACCTTGTAAAAATTTGCACCGTGTAAAATTGAAGAGACTTGAAATCGGTGGAAATGTAACCCTACGCGATTTGTTCTTTAGCTGTTCACTAAAAGTAACAACTGTCCCATTAGACTGCACACCTTAGGGCAATACTCCGCTCTTGTTTGCTTCGTTGCGATGTTCATATAGTACTAGTTAGAGCCTGAGGTCATCAATCTTACGTACACCTTGGATAGGTAACAACAATGTTACCTAAGGCTCTATCCGCTCTGTAAACGTTAAGAGTTACAGGAAATGCAACGTGCAGATGCTGAAGCCAAGCGAAATCGTGATGCAAACGCTGCTGCGATTGCTGCTCTTAGTAGCGGTAGCAAAGTTGCTAGACCAAAGTAAGCCTTTTCGAGCATTTGCTGTATCGGCTATCACGGGTTTTGCGATTAGTTTGGTCTCTGTTTCTGAGTAGGGCAAAATTTCAAAGCAGCTCAAGTTCCACGTTCCACAAGATGCGGGGAAAACTAAACTTCAAATTCCAGATGGGATCAAGTAAGCGGCGGTGGAGTTTCCGGGGCGGTACACCGTCCTCGTACAGTACGTGTCAATATTCGCGATCTTCATGTTCTTGTCAATAAAGACAGCAGATTTCGCAGGTACTGTGAACATCACATAAATAACTATCCTCTCGTATTATACTGCCCCATACCTCAGATCTCAACTCGCTCATAAGCTGGCTCTCAGTGGACCACCAAGTGAATCACTTTGAAGTTTTATTTGTTCATAGTATAAGTTGTGACGTGTGTTTTACCTTGACAATTCTAACGATGGAAATTCTCACTATGTTACATTTCTTTATTACTGACATCTACTGTATTTACGGTCTTGTTTTATGTTACATGCAGGAGACCCTTCAATAATTTTTATTCTCGTACTATACATTCGTTTTTATAGATAGATCTACACAAATTAGTAGAGAATTTCTTCGTCGATGACAACTATAGGCAAAAAACACTAGATAAAAATATGGGAGATATGAACATGCATGTACATCCACGAAAAATCTGGACTGTCAAACAGTCAAGGAAGGCTACATGACTGCCAAAAATCGTGCCCAAACAAAATATGTACAATTGGTAAAGGGAACAGGAAATTTTGTGTGAGAAAATTTACCTCCATCTTGATGTCTGATCAGTAGCAAACATTGGAGCAATTGAGTGCAGTGCAATGTATTTAATCAAGTGCTTCGGCAGTGGGAGCTTCCACATAGCCTCGTTGAATGCTTCACCGAAACTTTTCAGAGACGCATGTTGTTTGTCGCGTTCTTCTTCAGCCAATTTTTCTACCTGGAATTCCAAAATGAGCAGCAGTGTAAAAGAGTGAAACTTAACGGCAAAGGCATAGGAGCTCCAAAAGGCTCCACCTTACAACCGATCGAAGCAGTAATTGTCTGGGTCGATAAAAACAGAGTTGGGTAACGGGAGAGTTGCTGTTGAGTGTTAAGACATACATATTGCTGCTTAAGAATAGATGCTATATACTCTCGAGTCATTTGCTCTGCGTACCTGGATGCGTCATATGTAATCTGCGCCACGGAAAGACTGATAAGTGCCGAAAGTTCCCATCCTATTTCCAAAATCCCTGTTGCTGTATGCCGTCAGCACCTTTTCACGAAAGGTTCTCGAAATGTTCGCATACTTTTGTTCAGAAACATAGGGGTTATTTTGCCTAACGTGAGTATGTAACAGTCATTGTCAGTGCCGTCTGATTACACATATCTATCGGCAAAAAAAGTGATGGAAATGAGAAATCGATATGGTCACGCAGTTCAGTCTGCCCGTTTAGCACGTCCCCACTTCAAAAATTGATTTGTTCGCTCCAACCAAAATTCATGGGCAACAATAACCACTACCCCTCAGGCCGATTTTCCAAATAGCTACTGGAAATCGATCTCGTATCGAACTCATGTCTTGCCTATGAAACTGCCTAATCTCGTTAAAACAACGTAGCTGACCTCATCTTCATTGTTATCGCCGTCTGCTATGCGCGCTCTTTTAGCGCTTCGTCGTGACATTGAAGGACGAGGTCTTCGTGTCGGATTCGACCCACCAGCGTCATTGTTATTCCCATTGTTTCGATCGGTTCCTAGATAAAATTCTGAGCGTGGGCTAAATATAATAACAATAATACACAATTCTCAAATGGGACACTTTACTAACTGCCGCGGTTACGATTTGACGCTAGGAATTCCCGTAGATCCATAACGTCGCGTGGGAAACTAAATACCTTCAATGATTGACCATTAGAAACATCATTAAACATGGCAAAAAATGATGGAATGCTAAATCAAGGACTGTGGCAAGGAATTCACCTCTCCCAGTTGCGATCCTCGTTGCTCGCCTCTTCCTCACCATTAGCCTCAGTCTCTGGCTCTCTTTGCTCTTCACCATGACCACCATCTTCCGTTGATTCCTGAAAAAATCAATCCAATATCCGGCTTTAGACGTAAAGTCGAGGTTGCGCACAAAATAGACTGAGAAATATTAGGAATTATATGAATATCACTATGACACTTTGTCGTTTATGAAAAAAAAAACCAAAAATGCTTCACTAAGAAATGTAAACGCTACTGCAATCTGGCTTACAGGCAAAACCTGTGTCATAACCCAGTATTCCTGTCAGACTTCTATATAGGAAACTATGGACAACTCAACAATCAAAAAAGGTGTCTGAAAAAATTCACGTGATAACCCCGAAAAGTTTTAAAATCCGAGACGGACTTAGAATGGCTAATGGTAAATTGGATAAAACACTGAAAAAAAACTCACTTCTGAAGGTGGCTGGACGCCTTCGACTTTCGGAGCTACAGACTCAGCTGACATTGAAGTGACTTCATTCGAAGAGTTACCTTCATCGGTGCGATTGGAGCCGTTCGCTTCACTACAGCCGTTATTCTTTTCCTCAGATACCTCAGAAGACGGTGCATCGACCGAGTGTTCGTCAGCACCATCACCTGCCCTATCATCAGCGGAAGTATCACTTGAGGAGTCGTCACTTGGTGACGCTGATCTTTCATGATTGTCTTCACGTTCACGATCACGACGACCTCGAGCATCACGTTCAAAGCCGAGTATAGCGTTTAACCAGTGTAGGCCCATTCTGTAATGATATCTTTCGCACTACGGCTGCTTACATGGCCGACAAACGTGGGGCGCGAGCGTTTCTTTGTATGACGGCTATCGACAATCGCCTACGTGCAATGCACCTGTGCTAACCAGAACCCTTGCATAGTGCAAAATGCTGTGCAATATCTACTTTGGACTTCTGAATTTCAATAACATAAGATAGTAAACTTGTGTCTAAAATTTCGCTTCCAAGTGGATGAAGAATGAAGCCGACGAATATCTTATCAAATTTAGTCCTTGAGTACTTATGTGAACAAATACAAATTCACATGCGGAGATTTTCACGGATCTGTTAAGGACGACATTAAAAGTTCGGGGCAATGAGTTTAGAAAGACCCTGAATAAACTACAGAAAAGAAGCGGTTGATTCCTACCAGAACCCCATAGTAAGGGCAGCGGCGCCGTGTGGGATCTACGTGACGGTCACGCTTCAGTCATGGGCTCTTAGAAAGTACGCTCGTGCCCTACCCTCGATATGTAAGCAGCCTGATAGAACTAAATGGTTACTGAAATCAAATTATAAGGTAAAAGTGTTATTGTAAATGGGATGTAAATCATGCTGCTATCTGATCCGAATGGATGTTCACAAAAAACTTCCTAGGTCTACTAATGTAAGTGAAGCAACGTATTCACTAACTACAGGATAATGGAATCAGCGACATACAGCAGTCGAATTATAAAAGAAAGAATAGTTATTGATTTGGTTGGAGGATCTCGTACCATTTTAGTGAGCCGGGTGAGAGCTACGCAACTGTGCCCTAAAACGCTGTGAGTTCGCATGCACTAGGCCATGAGTAGCATCTAGGATGACAAGATATAATAGAAAAAATAAGAAAATGCCCGAATCACTTGGTAAGGGGATTTATCACAAAAAGTGGCAAAGTTGCTGACTAGAGAATTAAATGAAGAAGGGAGAGCCTGGATTATGAAAGTTATGGAGGCCCTTCGGGTAAATTATCTATCACTATAAAGACGCCGAACTAGGACATGCCGACCAAGGCTCACACGAAGGTAACTGTTTACCTATCGTCGTCGTCAAGTTCCTCATCGTCCGATGGTGGTCCTTCATCTGCAAAAACGAACATTCCAGCGCCGAAGTCAAAATCACGATCGGTATCACCGTGACCTGCTCCATTTCCTCGCTCTCCATCTTGTAGTTGAACAGTTACTATATCGCGCATCAGAACATCACGGCCCCTGAAGAAAAAAGTTTCAATTAACCCTTTGACGATGATGCGACTGCACGTAGCGAGCTTGTGGGACAGCGGTGCCTAGGAACTCAGTGGCTTCGAAAGAACACAGTATTTAAGAAAATTTGAGTCCATAGCGACCACATTTAATACTTGGCAAAGTGTACCGCTTTTAATAGTGTCGCCTTTCGGAGTTACTAGCACCCACCTTAGAAAAAAACGCCATAACATCCGTTACACTCTGAAGCTGAAACAGCCCTGGCATACAGCGAATAAAAGAATCAAATAGGCTTCCAGCTTTTGATTCCGATACTGACCGGCATAGGCATTCGCTTCTCTTTCCTTTTCGGGAATTGTAAGCTGGTACAACCAGGAACGGTCACTTTGACTGCGGTGTCGAAACAGCAGGAGACAAAAAAACTAATCAAAACAGTAATATCTCTTTAAGCTCTCAGCCTTGCGCATTTGGTGCTCCGGTGGTGTATCGGTAACACTAAAGCCCCGAAAGCTGTATGTGCTGGTTCGATTCCCGTCTGGGGCAAAAGAATTCGCCCATAATTCCTCATTGTAATGGAACACAGCAGAGTGTTTCGCAGAACTATGACCAAGAACAATGTGCGCTCTTATAATTACAGGCAGGACCACATAGCAGGTGCTCATATGAGTTACTAAGGCGCGGCAGGTGAAAGACTGGAACTGCCATGATCCAATTTTTCTCTTCGTTTTCCGAGCCGCTCACCTTTGCACGAAAAGCTGGAAGCTAGAAAGAAAGTAGAAACAATCTAGATAGACGCTTTAAACTAAAAAGCCGGCTTTTGTCGACAAGAAAAATTGCACGCATTTCAACAAATAAGAAACTTCGCCAAAACTAAGAACACACACCACCACCCAAAAATAGAATGTGTGCGCACTACTACCTTTGAAACTAAGAAACGGATATGCTTCACACCTTTGAAACAACTTTTCAGAAAAAATCTAGTTGTTTTTAGTTTGAATACGTCTACTCAATAACTCGAATTCTAGTTTTAGTTCTCACCTCTGCTCACGTCTCGTTCGATCGTGCGCTTCGAGACGGATTCGAGCTGCTCCGAGATTTCGAAACAGTTCAACGCGTATTGGATGACGAATAATATTGACTTCCTCCTGATTCTGCCCGTCGCCTATTTCACCTTCAGCATCGACTTGAGGAGAGGGATCATCAGGCCTTAATGAAAACATCTGCAAACTGTATTTGTGGATAGACTTTCCTGACCTTGTGAATAGGTCAATACTTTCGAAAAAAGCAGGAAAAGGGAAAAATTAAACAGATAAACTTTTAAAATGTGAAGAACGAAATGGAAGTCTTTGCTAACCCTGGGGGATTCGAGTCGTCGACAATACTGCGCATAAAAACTGGACACTCCTTTAAAACATTTTTCCGGAGAGTTGCTCGTATCACATCTCTGCATAAGTCAGCCAAGGAGGGAGGCCTTAAGAGAACCATGAATGATATTAAATAATGAAAAAAACTTTTTCGAGGCTCGATATTCAGGGCACGCAAGCTTACCGCACGAAGCACGGGAGACAATCACGACGATCATCTTCCTTAGGTGGCAGTAGATCGGCGAACTGGCAAGCCATAAGAACTTGGGATGTAAAAGTGCTTTCAGCAGTACGCGTATAAGCCATCAGCTGAATAATACAAAAATAAGCCCATTTCTTGTTCTGTTTATACAGTAGTATTAATTCGAAGAAAACCTACGCTATTCCTAATTGGAACAATGAGCTTGCCGCCAATTTCTAATAGTTTAATAAGACGATTAACAGTGTTTTCATCTGATACTGCAGCACCGCAGTAAACACGATCGTACAAGTGCGTCGCTTGTGCTAATTCTTGAGCCAGGCCATTGCCGTGGAAGAATCTGAACCAACAAAGGTCCGCTACGAAATATAGAAGAAAAACGGGTACTATCACAGAGCTGTGAAAAACCATTTTGTTTATGTTTCAATTTCACAGAGAAGTACAATTCAAGTGCTCTTTTCACCTATACCGCAACACATTTTCTTGTTGTACATCGGGAAAAGCAGAAGAGTTCCGAATTTCTCAGACTCACTCGTAGAAGGGCCAGATATAAAAAATTATTGAAAACACAGCGCAATGCGACAGTATGCATACCAAGTCTCGTAAATAAGCCCACCCAACATCGTAGCCACAGCTATTAACCCTTTGACGACCGCGCGCTCTAAACGTGTCTAGCGTGTGGGACCGCACGCCAGACACGCATGTGGCCCGCCGGCGGGCCATACGGTCCCAGGAGACCGCATTTTTGCTTAATTATAGCAACATTGACTGAATTGCAAACTTTCTTACATTGTAATGCAGATGGATTATTAGGAAAGTACTGAAAAAGACCAATGAAAAAGACCTCAGAATATTAGTGTAACAGAAGTGTTTTGATAATACTGTTGAAGTTGCAGCTACCGAAAACAATTGTTTTCTTGCGCAAAACTTGCATTCAAAAATCGACCAGATTTGAATACAAATGCTTCTTTCAAGCTTCTTTCTTTAGTCACTGTGGTGTCAATAACAAGTAACGTTATTCAATAGACGGTTACTACCACACACTGAATTCCAATTTAGTGGCTTCAATTGGAACCTTAGTATAGCTAGCCTTTTGACAGGGCAGCCGTTTGCTGCACCAACCAGAACTCTCACTTTTACTTACATGCTATTTGTATTAAATCTAATTTGTATTACACCTAAATGACAATATTTTTTACAAACCAAACAAGCCCGGTGAAGCCCGCAACGACTGGGTCCTATCGACTGAACCATGCAAGGAATATTACTAGTGTGGCAACAAGTTGCAGTAAAGATCACTGCTCCAGTTTTTCAAAAATCACCACAGTGCTGTGTTCTCTGATTCTAAGTAGGATCAGTAGAAAATGAAATATATTGAAATAAAAAATATAATAACATTAGATTAGAAGTGTTTCTAGGCCTACTGTTTCTGGATTTCTCCCTAGAAGAAAGCAATTCGTGGACCACTGTGTACATAGCCTTGTTAGGGTGTTGTGAACATATTTAGTAACTAAAATTTCCAAAAATGTCAAAAGGGAGGAAATACAAGAAATTAGTTGCCATGGCCCGCCGGCGGGCCATACGGTCCCACACGACCGATTTGGTGTGGCCCGCCGGCGGGCCATACGGTCGTCAAAGGGTTAAACCGAAAGGACTTCACACCACATGTTCGAACAGAAAAACCGTAGACTTTCCAGTACATTAAATGCTATCAGGTTGCAGGAAAATTAAAATTGGGTATCTCTGCCTCGTGCACCTCCATACCAACAACTGTTTCGATTGCTTGTTAACTTGTTTCTACTGCGAATGCTATCCCACCTTCTCTTGCTCTAAACAGCCATTGTGCTATTATATTATAGTATTATTTTATCGTCATTATTAAATGAATCATCAACTTGACTGAAAACTCATTACGGGCAAAGGCTTATTTGGATTACTTTCATCTTTCGCCTGAAAACTTTTGGTGTTCCAGTACTAACCAGCGCAATCAGAACTTCTTGGACTCCATTCAAACATAATATAATATATATGAATTTAAAGATTTTTCATCAAGTTGCTGACGCTAGGGAACTATTTTCCTATAACATGCTTCTTAACACTGAAAATTGAAACTCACGCAGGTTTTGCCCAAGGGAATGCGCACACCTCAGGACGTCCAATAGTCTCCGCGAGTTTCTCTTCAGCAAACTTGATAAGGTTTTCGTGAATTTCGACTCCATGGTTGATTCCAGAGCCACCTAGGTAAAGCACATTGATGCTCGAAAACGGTAACCCGACACACTAGAGAAACAGAAAATCAAAAAAGAGGAGCTGCAATGGGCAAACGACTTAGTGAAAATCTTGGGTTCCCAACGAAAAAAAAATCCCTCGGAGGAAGTGATGTCATGTAAATGCAATGTGACAAATAGCACGTGCGAACATGCAACTGCCTTGGTAGTCCCAACATTCTATTGAACCCTTTGAAAAGACTATCACCCAATTAATCGATACAAAGCACATGACTGAGAGTAAGGGATGCATGGTGTTACGGGGCTGTCACCTCGCACAATCGAAAATATGAAAACTCATAAGGCTCTAAAGGCTTGTCGAGAAGGATTGAAGTCATCATCACTTTCATTGGAGATCGTTTTGAATCAAGATTTGAAATAAGAAAAAAGCTGACCAATTAAGAATCCTGCAGCTGTACTCAGCCAGCCGGTGCCGGATCCGACGTTCAGAAACGCGTGTCCTGGTTTCAGGTCAAGTTTTTCCAGAACAGTGGCATACATGCTTGGAGCAGATATGTGCAGTTTTCCGGGAGTCCATTCTCCAGTGGCCTCAGCAGGAACCTCAAGTTTAATCAATAATCGTGTTATCTCAAAAAGGCCTCACAAAACGCTATTAGTTCAGTGCTATCGAGACAAGAAGGAACTCGTTAACTCCCAAAAACCTCACCTTTTTGGATACAGAAATAAAGGAAAAACGCTACAAAGAAACAAAAAAAGGTACCTTAAATGGATTATCGCGATATGCTTCATCTATGTAATCGGAGGGGAAGAAACGTCCCCTGTCCACAAGTCTGAAATGACCCTCGTAAGGAGAATTTTGATGTGCAGCTCTACAGAATAAACTAACCTGAAAACCAATTCTACTTCTTTTGAAACAATTTGTCCATGTTTCACCAAGTTGTCAGTTAGATCGTCATTATCTTTGCTAGCCGCCACTCCCATAACCTTCAAGTATGTTGGGTTGTGAGTAGGTACAAAATAAGAATGAGCAATAGGAAAAAGAAGAGTATTCGACAATAGGCGGAATCCCACAGCTAGCGAACCTCATTTCACATTCACTTTGACAGTTAGACGTCAGTGAAATGTGTTGTACGCAATTGCGTCGTTACCCGAGCAAGCTTCACATCACGGGCGCACGTGATTGATTCTGACACAAAGTACGAGGCTTCGTAGGTATTTCGGGGTGCATTTGTTACCGTATTAGTTAGAGGAGTTTCTTAGGCAACACTCGCGCCCACTGTGTTCGTTCTGTCATTTGGAAACTAGCGTTTTCTTTGGTAATTGTGTGCGTGAGATTGATCAGCACTGGTTGCGGGCAATCAATACTTGGAAGTGCAATGAGAACTATAAGCAGCGTTCAAAGTACAGCTACAGGAGCAGCTGAGAACATTCTAAATGGCTCCCGTCTGCTTTTGTTTATTTTCTGCCTCTCGGCGGGACAAATGAGGAATTCGGAAGGTTGTGCGACTGAGTTCTAGGGAATTCCGATTTCTCCTGGATCCTGAAATAGTCGATCACACTGATAATTGCGTGCTGATAAGCGGTTTTGCACTGGCACACCACCAATCATCGGGCTGGAGGAACAGCTGATGTGTTTTTCAAATCACATTCTGCGATCGCTGATGTGGAGAGGAACCCAGTAGTGAAGATTCGTCTGGGTTTGAAGTAAAGCGTTTCGAATGCTGGGAAAAAAGGTCGGGGCTAACTTAGCAGCGCGAAACATTTTTCGCTGTGGAAGTTTCAGTTGCACTCATGATCAGCGGTGGACCTGACAAGGGAAGGATGGTAGGTCGAAGTGGCCGTTTGAAATGAAATGTATACCTCCTGATGCGACTCCAGACGCTGATTCCAAATCTGTCTTACAACTGCTAAACGACTCTCCGAACGGAGTTATGAAGCGTAATAGCTCAGTGGTGATGGTTCAGGGTGGCAGGTAAAAGATCATAGGATCAGTTCCTTTGCAAGTTGCTTGCTTTGCTTTTGTCTTTAGGAGTGTCGCGGTTAAAAG
>MU911848.1:0-10481 GCA_036418205.1 Ostertagia ostertagi
AAAAGTCTACATCAAGCGACCTCAAACGAAGGATAATGGAAGTTGGTCTCCCAGATCCTGAGGGACCAGTGCAGCAGACTTGGGGCAATGCAGCTGAGATCATCCTACGATGCGCCAAGGAGGTACTGGGCGAGACGCGAGGTGGATTCAGAGGAGACAAGGCAGCGTGGTTCTGGAACGAGGAGGTCCAGCGAGTCGTGAAGCAGAAGAAGGAAGCATACAAGCGCTGGCAGAAGACCCGGAGCCCCGAGGACCTCGCTACCTACAAGAGTTGCAAGAGGCTCGCTAAGGCTGCCGTCGCCAAGGCGAAGAACGGAGAATGGACGCCTTGTACGAGAAACATCTGATCTTATACGCTTCAACTTTTGCCACACGTTGCCTGGTTCACCCACCCAGGAGTCCTCCCTCCTCCTAAGCTTAGTCTGAGGTAATATGTACAAGTGTGGAGGGCCCAGGAAAACGGAAAATCTGCGTTGAATAGTGCAAATGCTAGAAACCAATGTCGTATTCGTGATCAGGACCCCAAATAACCCCTGTATACAAGTTTACAGCGAATTTGGTGAAAATAGCCCTGGCGCCAAACTGGCGCCAATTGGCGCCAGATGGCGCCAACGCCAAAAATGAATGTCATTTTCGTGATCAGGGCATCGAATAACCCCTATGGGCGAAGTTTCGACGAAAATTAAAATTTTGAGATTTTGGGGTTGTAATAGTTGAATAGTGCCGGAAATTTGAATTTGAACCAAATTGGCCAAGAATTAGGGACAACCCAATATTATCAGCACTGCAGCTGCAAGCTTATATGAGGGAATAGGAACATTCACCGATTGAAATGATAGATGTACCATATGTTGCACCACTGAAAGCTTACAAATTTTTATCATCAGATGCACATCTGCGAAACGAAACTGTGAACAGATTAATACTTTCTCCGTGCACGTAACGCACAAACTAATGTTGCATCTATCAACAGCAAGAACTGCTAATGGTCTCGGTAGCAGTTACAGTTCAGCTGAAGGTAGGCACTCCAGGAATCGGAGCCCATTCCTCTTCCTCCTAACCCTAAATTTGAGGTTGAGGGGCTCGGAAACAATTGAGGATCACCCTTTGCAGACGGCATCGCTCTGACAGCAGTGGCAGAGAAGAACTCAGCAAGGTGCAGAAAGACTATTAAGTGCTGTACAAGGTGCGCTCCCGGGTAATGTCAAGACGATCAAGTTTCAGAGCTCTGACGAGGGTGAGAATCGATTGTGGACGGCTATGGTGAAACCATCGGAAGAGTAGAGGATTGCGATATTTTTGCGTGTAGTTTAGGAGCGCCGAGGGGTGGACAGGGAATATAGGCATGGCTAAGATGGAAGGAGCCCACTGGAATTTTCTTAATTGGGCAGGGGTCCCAGCCATCTGCCCCCCCCCGGCTGTTGAAAAGGGAACAAAATGGGAAAAGAAACTGGGAGAAAGGGACTTATCTAACGAATTTTTTAGTGCACATCTATTGCCAAGAGATATCCAGCCACTGCGAGGAGGAATGATTTTCTTTCCAATAAGACGCACCTTCTGCACAAAAGGCGAAAACTATTCAGGTCTTGTGTCATGCTACTTTTGCCGATTTGAAAAGAAAACTCTCATTCTCATTTCAACATGTTGGATCACCCCTATACATATGTACATATTGGCTGAACCAGGAGAGAGAGCCTGCAATAAACAATGTATCCTTAAAGCGAGGAACTTACGACAAAGTGTGTTTCAGCATGAGGGGAGCGACATATAGTTCTTTTTGTGGCAAATTGTAGCCTGTATTCAGGCACCATGGGCTACCAATCCTTTCTGAGTTCCACCTATGCCTTTGTTCCGCCAATAACACCCGTATCCTTAGTTTTTTTTTAGATAGAATGCGTTGTCATTCAAAGCATGACGTCCATTGGTGTGATGGTGGCGGTTTAGCACGTGAGGAATGAGCGTGAGCTGAAACCTATTGTTCGCAAAGTTTAGATCCTACACAAGATGCCCTGCGGACCCATGTTAATTTGTCCGAAGCAATTCGGAGCCATACACGCGTTTCAGGGCGGAAGTGGTGTAGTGACAAGTGGCGCGCTCACCACGCGAGCGGTCCGGGGATCAAATCCTGGGTCGTGAGTCGCCCGGGCCAACCAAGCCTTCCATCCCTCCGGGGTCGGTTAATTGGTACCAGACTTGTCTGGGAGGATAAAAACACTGACTTGAACATCGGCTGGCCCCCGCAAGTCATTGTATAGGCCACATCGCATTCAAACGCCACTACGAATGTACAAATGGAAGTAGAATGCGTGCCGCATCCCAAAGGGATTGATCAACGGCAAATGCTTTATCCTTTTTTTAACCCAGCAGGGAGATACTTCGATAAATGGCGCTTCCTTCATTAGGTTAGATTAGTCGTAAGATTGTATGATTAACATACTCAAAGCTACATCCGCCTTTGGGCGGATAGAGAAAAGTAAGTTAGGGTGAGTGCTTTTATTATGGCGGACACTGTATGTAGCTAGGTTTAGGGAGAATTCTCGGGAAGGATTTGGAATCTTTTAAAAATTCCGCAAACGTTTGGTAAATTCTCAAATTTTTTGGATTTTTGCCCTCTCCTCTTCGTTGGACGGAATTGCTTCTTCTTTCTAACGACCTTTCTTTCAGTCTTTTGTTGAACTGTGCTCTTTGCGTTGGGGGGGGGATGGGGTAAGGCCTCTTACAGGTCCTTACAAGGGAGGTGTCGTGGCGTGAGACATTTAGCTGGAGGCTGAAGGGGGGGGGTGTATCGAGTGGAAATTTCTCTCGCTTGTTGTGTGAGTTTACCACCGGTTGTGGAGCCAGTGCTTCAGCTGACACCGAGACAATTGCCTTGTTGCGGGTTACCGTGACGTCACCGAGCACTCTCCACGTTCGCACTGTAATTGACCTTTCGGGTGAACCCTCATCCAGCTGAGTGCAGCTCCTGTAACATGTGATCGTTGCATGCCAGCCATAGGGTGTTTCCCCACAACTTGTCCAGAGGAGCTGCAACGCAGTGCTGCAACGGCAAGCCCAGTTCGGCAAAAAAAAAAGATTGTTCCCTGGAAACTAATTTACTAGATAATTGCTTAGTTTGGCCTTGCTCCCTGCAGTAGGTGTGTCCGTCATTTTCCGAAATGCTCTTTACGGACATAAGATTTCATCATCCTGAGCAATGGACAGCCACGCCCACGTCAATACAAAAACCTCATTAATTGATACGGCGCTTTCTCGATGCCCAAATGTCACCTACCCTTATGGGCTGTGTGGCGTGTCCTTCCTCTAGCTCTTTCAGATAATGTTCTTTTATAAAACCCCTTACCCTGTCAGCAGTTTACTTTCACTCAAATACGTACGGTAACGAGCAGAAATATACGCGGTTTTCTAGGGTTTCTGTTTTTTTTTGGTCAAAACCTAGTCACTTTTAGGAGACTTCCTAAAATTTCAATGATGGAAAACAGGTAGATTTCAGTTGGTCGGCATTTTTTTACTGAACCGAGGAGAAAGCAAAAATTGGAAAAAAAAACAAAAATTTACTGAAATTTGCAGTAGTAACCGAATTAACTTACTTTTGCAAAATTCGCACAATTTAACAGAATAACCAACTGCGGAACATTTATTGTTGTTGATTGTTGTGTAGTTGATTATTCAGTCGAATTACAAGCATTTTGTGCTTATTTCAGATTGGTGTCATTAATATGATTTGTAAATCAAATTATTTCCCCAATCTGTGCTCTCATCACAAGGATATGCCGGTTAAGTGAACAAATCTTAATTTCAAAAAATGAGAAATTCAGAAGATTCTCCCCCTTACATCAAGTGTTTATTATTTGCCACGGCTGTAGTAATTAGTAAGGTCTGTTTCGTGGAGACGCGAGCGTGGGGTATGCTCAAAACAATACAAATTGGAAAACTACAGAGCAATGCATCTCCTTCTGGAGGCAGTCCTGTTGAAATGCCACGAAGTTATACGAATAAAAATAAAAGATAATAAAAGTAAAAAATAAGTCTGATGGAAAAGGACAAATTCCGGAGAAAATGAAAATTTACTTCTCTCGGGTATCCGACAGGAAGCCCGTCGGGCGACAAGAAGGCAGAGTCAGCGCGATTCACCGCTATACTTATTTGATTTTCGCGTCAAGTTAGGAAGAGTGTGCCATTTCGCGCCCTACATCGCACAGCACGCGCTGCGACTCCCGCTGACTCTGCCTTCTGTCGCGCGACAGGCTACCTCCCGGGTGTGGTTCACTAGGACAGAAAGCGACTTTTTCGCGTTTCGCAGCGCGAAACATTTTCCGCTGCGGGAACCTCAGGTCCACCGCTGATCATCAGTGGACCCGAGGTTCCCGCAGCGAATCATCAGTGGACCCGAGATTCCCGCAACGAACAATGTTTCGCGCTGCGAAACGCGAAAAGTCGCTTTCTGTCCTAGTGAACCACACCCCTGGGGCGGTATTCAATCCTTCCCCCAGGGGGATATATCCCCCTCCTCTGATTCAATCCTCTGGGGGACAAAAAAGGGTTGCGTCATAGGACCTAGCATACCTCTGTGTTTCTACCTGCCAGACAGCAGGGTGAATATCGGTCGAGGAAATCCTCGACAGGGGGGTCGTACCTGTTGGGCTGGTCCATGGGGGGTCGTACTCTTGGGGGTCAGTAACAGAAGTGGTATCATGGTGCAGATAGGTAATAGGGTATAGCGCAGCAGAAAATGAAAACATCCGAAAAAAACATGATATTAAATTTTCTTTGCAGGTTCAGTCGCTCCATTCCTCCACCTTCATGAGAAGGGCGTATTTGAAGGCAGTACAAAGAATGAAAGTGCATCCCCGCAAAGAAGACTGCCACATGTGCGCACGCGCTGCAAAGGCACCTCCTCCTTCTCCCTTAATACCTCGCTGAGAATGACGCTGTTGTTAGGGACCCTGTCGGAAAAACGACAACCGTGAAGAAAAAGCGCTGGGCAAATGAAGTTGTTTTTTAGGTTACAGGAATAGCACAACACACTATGTCTACTACAATACAGTTTCGTTCGAAGGTCCCCATCATATAACACCTTTCAATCGATTCTGCAACTGTGAGTGGAGGAGGGATGCATGGCTTATACCAATACCAAATCGGATGATGACGATTGCTCCTATTCTTATTGTTTGCGTTCAAAGATATTGTTCTAGACACATTCCGAGTGTTGCCAACGAGTCACACTTGCAATGGTGAATGAGGGAGCGGATTTCCAGGTGGCCGGATCCGACCTCGATAGATCCTCGACGCAATTATCTCTTCAACCAAAAAGCTGTAGAAGAAAACTAAACAGACCATCAGGAAGCGCAAAACCTTCCGCTTTCCAAAACTATCTTCCCTTTTTCAGGATCTTACAATATAAGAGATATATTGCTCTTGAAGTGGCAAAAACTCGCGTGAAAATTTCGGCCTCCTCGACATTTACTCGACGAAATTTGACAGACCCTATCTTTCTGCAAGGAAGGCTTCCAGAGCAATTTCGATGCTTGTTGGAAACGCGAAATCCAGCTCTATCTAACTCTACCTCAAGCTGCTTCAAAGGTTGTGAAATGGAGGAATGCAACCTTTTCATCGAGGGTGTAGATTCGGACGTTTTTTTTTGAAATTTCGGCAAATCTGACCCAGTGACAATCGCGCCGCAGCTGCCGTTGAATCGGCCTTTGATACACTCGGCTGTTTTGATATACTCAAGCAAGAATCAAGATTGAATCGCAACCCCGTGTCTTCAGGATTTCTGTGCGTTTCTGAACGAACCTCGCCTTGAGGTCACACAAAGTTAATGCCTCTTTCCTCGAGTCGATATTTCAGTATGTACACAAAAGTATGCAGCGATGGAAGACGTGCATAGATGACAAGATGAAGCGTCCTTAGCATTATTTTGCAGAATTTTTTTTGATTTGTTTTGCAGGATTTATTTTAATTGAATTAATTTGCTCTGTTAGAGGGGGTCGTGCCAGGATCTCGATTTCGGGGGGGGGGTCGTACCTCTGCGACCACGTACTCGACACGATTTTCACCCTGCCAGACAGTTAGAGCAGCGCTACTACCCTCCACTGATGAAGCACTCTTTCCCCTGAGGGGTCGCGCTGCTCTAACTGTCTGGCAGGTAGAAACACAGAGGTATGCGAGGTCCTATGACGCAACCCTTTTTTGTCCCCCCAGAGGATTGAATCAGAGTAGGGGGATATATCCCCCTGGGGGAGGGTGCTAACTTTAGTGGGGGGGGCCACGCGGCGGCGCGGCAGTCTGCTCGCCTGGCATGTTCGGAAATCCGTGGGCCAGGGGGAGTGTAGCCAGTTCTAGGGGGGTTGGGGGGTGGGGGGGCAGTCACTTGACATGCGTGAAAAGCTGGAATGTTCGAGTTTACACTGTCTCGTTCGAGAGAGCCCAGGTGAGCAGACTGCCGCGCCGCCGCGTGGCCCCCCCCAACTAAGTTAGCACCGAGAGGAATAATTACCGCCCCTGGACCCCCCCCCCCACCCCGCGAAGCCCGTATTGCACTGGGCTTTATAAAGGCTCCATAACACCTGTATAAAACACGTTCACTACTGCTCGTCACTACAGAGCAGCCATCTGTTATTGTTGAAGGCCGGCTAGGCTATGCGGTAGATAGTGCATATTATTGTTCGTTATACACCCTCTATAGGATCGTGAAGCGCGGGTAGGGGGGGAGGGGGGGTGAAGGTACCACCCACGCTTGAACTGTCGCCAATTATACTGTGCAATGTCTGCGACTGAAACTCAATGGCTCATCTACATTGTCAGTTTTTGTACATTTTTTTGTCAGTTTTTTCTGTTCCATTTTTCATTTTGTGCTCACATTTCGAACTCTTGTTTTCATTTCATTTTTTAAAGTTCCCATTCAAATAGTAGTTTCAGCAAGCTATACCCTTTCCATTGAGGGCACCAGGGTTATCTCTATTTGTTTATCCTCGAATGTAACTCATTGAATGGGGAAACTTGAACAAAATTTGTTGTACAAGTTTGTAGGTAGCCTTTTATCATTCTTATTCGTTGTTCTGTATTGCCTCGATTGCTTATGGACTTCCACTTTTCCTAAAGATCCACTTCCTTGTATGTCCCAAAGTATGGTTGCATATAAACATTAGTTAAATCGTCAGGAGTGCTTCACAAAGATTCAGATTTGACGAGATCTGAATGACTTCTTTAAAGCGTCTGTAGCCCATTCGTTGTGTAGGTGACATAGAAAATGTGCGGCGTAACCATAAAACGATGCGGCAGCTGGCTGAAGCTTGCCAGGAAAGGACGATGCGTCGAAATGGCCGTGTGCAATGATACCTACACTGTTGGATGTGTTTTCGAACGCTGACCTCGAATCAGTTGATATTAGCCAAGTCGATTTTTCCGAACGGAGCTATGAAGCAAAATATAGCAGCCGTAGTGCTCGCTAACGGGCGAGAGGTTGTTTTGCCGGTTCCCATTTGCCTCCAATGCAACAGGGTTGAAAATTCTTTCAACTACGTTACTTCAGCGCTTGCCTATAGTCAAATCTACAAAGATTTGTAAGGAGTTTACCAAGTCTGGGGCTACCTGCTAGCGACAGCACATGGAGCTCGTAGAACTTTCGACAGACGTTTTGCAGCAGACAGGTGTGGTAACCGTGTTTCGGAAATAAATTCCCTAGAGCGAATCTCTCGCCAAACCACCCGCCAGGGAATCGATCCTACGACCTCTCGCTTGTGAGTCCTGACCACTACCACAGCTCCATGCTTCATAACTCCGTTCAGAAAATCGACTGGCAGATTTCGAAAACATATTTGTCCAAACATCACATTCAACAGTGGAAATCTCATGGCATGCGGCGGCGCAATGTGGCTCGGGGGGCCACTCTGAAAAAAGTCATCTAGGACTAAGCCTAAACAGCAGGGACGAACTCCGGAGAATACGAAAATTGCTTCCGTACACCGGAGTTCCTCTCCTCTTCAAAAGCTTAGTCCTAAACGGAGCGTTTCCGTGATTTTGACGCGATGTTGCGAGGTGCCCCCCCCCCCGAGCCACATTGCGCCCATGCGGCTTCTTCAACCTATTATCTTTTCCTGGTTAGCTGTCAATTATACAATTTTGTGCGCATTTTATTAGTACTCTTCGATGAAGTGAACACAGCTGCCTCCATTTTCGCATGGACTCTTTTGAAATGAATGCTTTCCTATTTTGTCGCCATTTCTCGTTTGCTGAGCGTTCGGTGAATGCCATTATATCGTCATCCCTGCATGCTCTTCTTTAAAACGTACTTTTTCCATCGACTGAATCGTTTTAGTTTTAGAATGGCAGAAGTTCCATCAACTGCTAAACGCACAAGACTGGTACCGATCCAACCCGACGGTGGGTGGGGTTGGGTGGTTGTGATGGGCACATTTTTTATACATGTGGTCGCTGACGGCTTTGTGTATTCATTTGGTGTACTTGTCGATGTGCTGATGAAAGTAAGTTTGTGTATTTGAGATAGGCTTTTCGAGAATGCATTGAAATAGAACACATCACATTCAATAACCGCTATGGTTCTGAATGGAAGTGGGATGTGTGCCGCACAATACTCGCGGGATGCTGCGCCGGCGCTGTCGATTTAGAAAAAGATTGATCAATACCGGATGCTTAATGGCCTGTGTTCACGTTTGGCATGAATTTAATATTATGACTACGGGTTTCGGGAAACCTGCAAGGGAAAGTGGCCTCGTTTCTGAACTTTAGATGTGACCGATCTGACCTTGCAACCAAGCTTATGGTTGGTGAACATACCAGTAATCGGAAAAGATGGTTGATCGTGAGCGACCAAGTAATTGTGCATTCCAGTCAGGTGATTTTCGAATTGTGCTTGAACGCAGTCGCGATTGCAATCGCGAAGTGTGGGAGTCACTTTACGTGCGTGACAAATTGGTAAGTGCGTGTTTGCACATCTCGCTGAGAGGGCGTAGACAATTGACGGCGGCGAGTGTAGTTGTGAGGCTTTGTAGCACAATGATTTCTCCCTGGAGCGGTAATCCGATTTTTTGTGAAGAAAGGAGTTCCGTAAGAGTATTTATTTTCTTATGCAAAATGGAATCTGAGTGAGTGTGAATGAAAAACTGTAATGGTTCGGAATGATCGTGTTTGAGGAGGAGCTAAGCCCTCCTTCTCAAGCAAGTATGTTCGAGTCTACCATGGTTCTCTTTCAGGAGTTTGAATCGGACAATACCGTAATTGCAATGATTGTCTCTCTCCTTACCGGCTTCACACTCGGGAGCGGTCCGTTAGCATCAGCTGTGTGTAACAAATATGGTTGTCGAGCAACGGCAATCATGGGGGCTATCATTGCTATTACAGGGTACGTGTTTTCGTGATTATCGTGATTGATAAAATTTGTTGGCTTTATGGATCGCTAGCCAAACGTTGTGCACATGGTTCAACTTTTGGGTATATTTCTCTCAATATGATTCTTTTCAAAAGTATCTTTACATTCGTAGATGCACTGCATCATACTTCGCATCGGAGATGTGGCACATCATTGTCTCTGTGGGAATTATTATGGGTATTGGATCAGGTTTCATGTATTGTCCTGCAATCGTCATCGTAACAATGTATTTCGAAAAGTAGGTCAATATGTTGTAAATAAAACTGCAAGTAGAAGATAGAAGTATGACACTGTAGTGGAAGAGATAAGAGTTGGATGCTTTTTTTCCATTTTAAAATGCAATTTTTTTAGTTTCCTAGTCATAACAAAAGCTTGGGTTGGAAACTCACTGTTCACAAGCGACAGATCTTTATTGAACCTAGTCATTGTCGTTTAGGCGCCGGTCTTTAGCCACGGGAATTGCTGTTACCGGAGCTGGAGTAGGTACAATGGTGTTCTCACCCATCAACGATTATGTCATGAGTCGATATGGTTGGAGAGCCGTCTTCCTCGTATTTAATGGTCAGCAACTGAGTTAGAAGTCACTAGGCGCTGCCCATACCCAGCAGGCGTGCAAATACCCATCTTCGTACAATTGTACATGGTTTACAGCCTATCTCAATTCTCTCAACTCTTTGACGGCAATGCAGATTTGCACGCAGAGAGCTCGTGGAAAACTAGAATTTCATGCGCCCAGCAGAGTCAACCCTGCGTTGCGCAGTTCTCAACGGCCACGTTGCGCAGTTTCGCCCGATTAGACACGTTCTCTCGCGCGAACATTCACACTCGCATGCTCGAGCCGTCTGTGTCTCCGCCCATACAGCGTGCGTTGAGGATCTCTCAACGTGCCGTTGCGAACTGCGCAACGCAGGGTTGACTCTGCATACAGTAGAATTTTTCCTACAGTTCAAACCCGTATCTTCGTCTGAAGACTATGAAAGACGAATAAGTCTTGATCGCTGATTAACACAATTTATGCGGAACTCCAGTTAAAATGCCAGAGAACATAATGGCACATTTATATTTCATAAATTATATCTTGCTGCTCATTTCT
>MU911849.1:4450-28784 GCA_036418205.1 Ostertagia ostertagi
GACAAACGCACTAGAAGCTCGCTCAACCTGCAACGCACACCTCATTCCGCAAGTACCTTCTTCCGCGGCCGCTGCCACGCTTGGCTTAGAAAAGAGCGCGGCCGCAGCTGCGGCAGTGTTGCACCGCGGCTTCATGTCGGCATCCCTTTCATGGCGTGAAGGGTCGTTGGGCCCATTTCCTAACAATAAGACCTTACTGAAATGGGGAAGAGCCAACAGCTGGCACTGGAGCAACTTTGGCTGTCGGTTCGCGAAATTTCGCCCGAGCACCTCTTCTCCTCCTCAGGGTAGAATGCGGCTGTAATGGAATTCGGGGTGTTACCAGGCGTTTTTTAATCTAATCTTCGTTTTCAGATCACTGCCCACCCTAAACTCTGTAGTTGAACGCCCCTATCCACTCATTTTATCCAGTATCCTTTTTATCCGTTATTCGCCGTAAATGAAGTGCAGTCCTGAAAGTGTCGCATTCGTAAGAATTCATTGAATGTATTAACGATTTCGGTATAATAATATAATATATTTTTATCGCTTCTGGCTTCTGAGCTGGCTTCAGAGATATTGTGTTTGAATGTTTTGCCATGTGTTTGTGAAACTCAAGGAGGAGGAACGGGTTGAGGTTCGAGGCCCTCCCATCCTTAAAGGCCCCAGCCTTAGGCTGGCGTTATGGGCTAGCAAAGATCTCACTGTAAATGGTGATCGTAGCAAACATATTTCCATAGCAGCAAACACAGGATTGGCGCCCAGTGTTGTCCATAATGTCGGCGAATATCAGCTTCAGCGGTTTTGGGTGTGAAATGCATCACCGACCGAAGAGGATAAGATCCAAGATCAAGGTCAACCAATAAAGCGTTTCTTCCGAAGGAGGACCCGTCAGTCAACGATGGAGGACACCTTCCCCGAGAGGGCATCAGATAGAGCTCACACGATGCAAACATTGTTGAGCTAACGACCAGAAGATAATTCGGAGTGAACTGGGCCGCTGCTGTCTCAGAGAAGTAGGTATATATTTGGAGAAAATGAGCCGTATGGAGCATATGTTGAGCACGTTTTTCCGAAGTGCTGATCGCCGCGAAGATGATGGTGTCCGGAATAAACTATACAGTCAAATATCCTGCCGACGTTGTTCCTCTGTGACGAGGTCTTCATTGACCAAGGAATGATTAATATGCACACTTTCTATGTTATAATCTACCCAGAGGAAAATCTTTACACTTTGTTAGACACACTTCATGCTAATTAACGTGAATCGCGTCTCCGCTAGGAAAGGATTAGCCCGCGGGAGCAGTGATCCCCACCAAACAACAAATGGTTCTAAAACATGGGGAAGAAGCAGGATGTTACGCTACTGCGTCTTCTGAAGTTCACAGTCACTGCTATTCTAGGGACATATACATATGAGAGCGATTTTGACATGATTCATAATCAAGATTGGTGAAGGAATCGATCACAGCTAGCACCATTCTTAGGAAAATCAATCATAATCACTTGACATAGGCCCAGACATTGTGTCTGTCAGCTGATAATCATTTCAATTATTATCGCTGGCAATGGAAGAAATCGTAGTTTATACGAGAGCGAGTAGTTAGAAGAATGTCATATTAAAAAGCAAAGACCAAACATCGGTGAATTTGGCTAGCTCATGTTTCGACTTTTCCCCTTATTGCTTAATGTGGAGAGCTTTGAAAAAGTTCTGCGTACCAGAGCCCCTTTCCGACTGGTGTTTAAAAATTCACCGACTTAATGGTCTAAACCCGGACAAAAACAAAGAAAATAAGGTGACTACAGTACAGTGATGACTGAGCTCTAGTTATGCGTTTTAACCCTTTGACGACAATGCGGATTTGCACGTAGCGCGCGTCGTGGGACCACGCCTCTTTTTGGCGCGCCCAACTCTCGCACAAAATGGGGCAAAATTGTCCCTAAAAGCAGTTTTTCTATCAAAATTTTGACTATGACAATAAACAAAATATGACTGCAGTCTTAAGCTTTATGATCATGTATTGTTGGAATTAGAAGTGGAAGTTTGGAAAGAAATCTCGGATTTCAAAGGGATGGTGTTTGAAAACTCTAGAAGTTCAAATGTACAGTAGAATTTTTGATGCTATAGTTCAAACTCCTCCTTGGGTCTACACCAAAAATCTATCATAAAACATTTGAACTTCTAAGAGATTCTTCTTGTTACACCATCCTTTGAAATCCGTTATGTCTTTCTAAACACACTTCAATCCAACCATACATGAGCCAGAAAGCATAAAGACCTGCAGTAACGTTTTAGGGTAGGGTCAAAAAAGTAGAGGGGCGGGGGTGGGCGGAGAGGTGGGGGACCGTTCTAAATTGTAAAAAGACGTAGAAAGAGGTCTATCGTGCATTTTCAACTCAAGCTAATGGTCTGTAAAGCATACTTAAAAGGAATCTTGCGCGGAAAATTCTTGCACTCTTTCCTAACATGAATATGTCAGTTGTGATCACTGGAAATAGCACACAAAGTTTCACGCATGAAGATTCGGTTTCTGAAGAGAAACAAACGTACAAAAACTACACGTTATGGACCATCGAAGGACCAGGAGGCAGAGCCAGGCGAGGCATGGAAAGAAGACGGCGTTTGGCCGGCTACGTACCAGGCGACGCAATGCTCAGATAATGCTCCAGCAGAAACCACCGAGTTACGGGCCGCAGCAGTGTCGGCAGCATATGCTGCCGACACGCCCACTAGTCTCTGACTGGCTGGCTCGTGTCTGCACGCAGTAACCTTTGTGGTGGTAGCCAATCACGGACGAGTGGGCGTGTCGGCAGCATATGCTGCCGACACTGCTGCGGCCCGTAACTCGGAGGTTTCTGCTGGAGCATTATCTAACGATGAAATTACGCGGGTTAAAGCGCGCGATTTCGGAGAGTGGAGACAAATCGATCGATGGAATAGGATGGAGTAGAAGTGTAAGATGTGAATGCAACGAAGCAGAAGGCCAGAAAGAGCTTCTAGTGAATGCACTCCAAGAACCAAGTTTGAGCATCCCCGTCGCCAGCATTCGTGAAAGACGTCCGTGGGCAATTCGAACGCGTAGCAGCCTTTTCGAGTTTTCGAATTTCTAATCAAAACGAAAGCAATACTTCAGTTCTTTTCACTATTATCGTGGATAATGAGTCTCAAGCCAGTGATTTATGGCTGAAATAGAATCATGATTTTTCCGCGCAAGATTCCTTTAATACATCGCATAGCAAAGAGGCCATATCCTAAAATTTCATATAAATTAGCTATAGCAAACATTTCTGCAAAATATGCTAAACATAGGCGTAACGGAGCTTGCTTATAATTACTGATATGTTGAAAATGTTTTAAATGGGTAAGAAGAAAATTTTAGGGTGGCACCCACCATTGGGTGCCATTGTCCCACGCGACGGTCATAGTGGCACCCACCGGTGGGTGCCATTGTCGCCAAAGGGTTAACACGTTGACGACAACGCGCGTTTTGGTTTTTGCACCGCGTGGGACCACGGCGATTTTGTAGGCGCCGCCGCCTCACATCAAATCCGTGAATTTTGAGCTTCACATACCCAAAACTCGGATGCAACAAGATGTTGAGAACGATATTCGATGTGTCAAACTTATCAGAAGGGACAACTGTAAAAAATCGGTCGAATTGACGTTTTCTGGCGATGAAAGGCAAGTTTCAGTTGCTTTTGCTGCAGTGAACCTCAGAATTATTTTTGACGCGGTTGCTCCACTAAAAACATATGTCTTGCTATATGTGTGGGTCTGTACTTACTTCTACTGCTCTTTTTTATGACCAATTATCAGAATATAAAGGAAACTAGGAATGAACACAATTGGGAAATTCGTAGGGCTTAGAAAACCTTCGCTAAAAAGGAGCATATTCAACCATTCAATGAACCTCGCCGTGTCTAGTCATATTATGGTGTAGTCTATGGAATAGATGCAAAAAAATTAGAAAAGAAGTAGCGCATGCGCGAAAAAAATAAATATTTTGTGTGTGCAGCGCATGCGCTGCACACGGTCCCACACGGTGCTCAAGGTGTGATGCGCATGCGCTGCACAATGTCGTCAACGTGTTAATAAGCATTAAGTTTTTCATGAAGTGATAAAGTAGAGAAGCTTCTTCCACCAACATTTCCAATTCGAAAAACTGCTAGAGATACAAAAAATCGATAAAGTTCAATACCTAAAATTTAGCTTATACCTAACTATAACATGTAGGTGCTCAAATTAACTCAACAAATTCAGTGACCAGCTAATCAGAAAGGATGTTGAGCTAAGAATTATACATTCCTGCTATAACATCAAAACAATAGAGGGCTGACTTCTTTCTCAATGAGAAAGGCTTGTTAGACTAACCATAAGTTATCTTCATCAGCTAGCCCATCTAAGGCTTTCTATAGTACGATGGCAAACTTAGTTTGATGAATGCATCTCCAAAAAGTCCCAGACGCCCCACAACTTTGTTTCTAGAAAATTGGATATTTGAGCAATTGAGACATTCTCAGTATAGGAGAGGGGTAAATCTGCTTGCAGCCATGATTGACAACAACCTCTCTCTCTGTTGGATTCGTTTCGCGTATCGCCTTCTTTGGAACCTGGGAAAACGAAAGCTGATTCAAAGTTACTCGTCCCGTATCCATTTCAGCCAAAAGAAATCACTTGATTTGGGCGATACATGTGGAAACATTTCAAAAATGGAAGTTGGTCGTTTTTTTAGTAAGTTTTCATAGCGGAATGGAGTTCCTACTCTATCCAAGAAACTTCGTCATTCTTCCAAGAATTTTGCTCGGGAATTAATATTGAAACATTTTTTCAAATCTTCTGAAGCATCAACTGACAGAAGCAATGTCTGGACTCGTGGTACTATCCAAGGCACCTATTGCGAAGGCAGGTATTGTGCTAGGCGCACTGCAAAACGATTGGCAGAATCGAAGCGATCACATATTGAAAGCGCAGGAGCAGGGCAAACCTAGGCCTCTCACTGATGGGTTACTGCGAACTTTTTCTTTCAGAACCAGCGAGACGCAAGTGCTTTTCACGGAAGATATGAACACTCTTGAGTGGTCTGGGTAATCAGGTTCCTTGGATAGCACGTTTAGCCATACGGGCGATCTAGCGCTTGTGCCACCATGTAGTAGTAGATGATTCATTGAATCGGCCAAACTATGTTACTTGTATGATCAAGCGCTAAATCTCGTGTTAGATCTATTTCAAAGCACTAGGAAGCGATTGACCTTTACGCGATTGGAAGTGATCGAGTTGAGGAACGTCTGGATTTGCTCATTGATGATGTCTTCGACTCTTTTGATCATATCGTGATAGTCGTAACTCTTCACGACAGTTTCTCGTGCTTTCTCAACGTCATTCTCGCACCTGAAACGACACCATTGGATAAGGCTGGAATTGGGTAAATGTCTATCTAAAAACTACAACTTTGGCTCCGTTTTCGGTCGTATCTCAACTAGCACAAGGACTCACCTAAGAGTATTCAATCACTCGCAGAGGTTACGTGATACGTTTGAAAAACGCAAACTAGAGGAAAATTACTCCAACTCTAAGCTGTCACACGCATATAATTTCATGACAGCAGAACATTCCTTTATGGGCCAGATTTGGATTTGGAGTTTCTAAACACGACGCAAGTAGAGGCTAGACCCAAAGGACAAGCTGAGAGCGGTCTTTACAGCGGCTTCATTGCAAAACGCTAAAAAATGTGAATTTCCTTTTTAGCAGAGCTTATGCTTCTAGACGTGGCTAGTCACTCACTTCTTGTTGAGCCTCTCATTAAGATCACGACAGCATTCGTTATCGGAGGAAAAAGCCGTTACAAAGAGAAATAGTCGAGTTAGAATTTCAAGCTACCTAACGCGAGTAAAAATTTGAAATATGGTGGCCACTCGGAAAGGACCAATGGTAGGACCGTGACACAGGTGGACTGGCTGGCTCGCTTCGTGGACAGACAATGTTCAACTAAACGCGCTTATTCACCCACCCACGAAGGTACCAATATCACACACGAGGAAGCCTTTTTTGTATGTTGGAACATTAAATGAACGTGTAGCGACGTGTAGGTTTTTATGGAATATCCAACTGACGCTTTTATCTTTGTCCGGAAGCAGTTGACAATGCTGTCCACAAATCCACGACGTTTTTGAAAGCAGGTTCGCAGGTTTTCTGGATCATCGGTCAGTGAGAACTGAAACACACCCAATAAAGCAGATCTCTAATTCGGGACTAAAAGCGCTAAGAATTTCAAAAACGTAGGTTCACACAACCAAAGCCTAATGCTGTGCTATGCTCGGCAGTAGCGAGAGCAAGCTGAAGCAACGAAGGTCGGGCTCCAAAAGGTATTATGGCGATTGAAGTTATTACGAGTAGTGAGTGGAGAAAAAACTGAGAAAAACCGTCGACAAGGCCGTTAACAAAACCCTCTTTCCCACTAGCAGTGAAGGAGGCTGGCTTGGGGAAAGAGGCACGTACAAACAAGTTTTCTGGAGATGTCAGTCGTTCTATCGGTTGATACGGCAATCAACCTAGCTGATTTCACACGTTATGCCAGCCACGCACCACTTCCGGAGGTGGGCGGTCGGAGCGCCGCCAGGCGGCGAAAGCGCTTAATACGTGCCCTGGAGCCTTATTACGGCGCCGTTTGGGATTCTGAGCATGGTAACGTCTCTGTGGGTGCGTAGCCATGCACAAAGACGACAAAAGGGATTGGTTTGGTCCACTAAGCCTGACTCGTGCCTTTAAGCAGGAGAGCAGGTGCCCCAACTGCTTCTCCCCCCCCCCCATTTCAAGACCTGCGTCAGAATCGCCAGCGACTCGGGGGGGGGGAAGAGTACAGGCGGTGCGCCAGCGTTTGGAGCGAGGCACCACTGGTTCAAACAACAACGGCGAATTCAAGAGTGTGAGGAGGACAGCGGGAGCCCGTTTCATCGCAATCAGTGATCTCTCTTACTTCTCACGGCCCTGAGACGGAAGGGAAAAAGGCGAGGGCAGGGCGAAAACGAATCGCAAAGTCCAACAACGGCCCTGTGCCCTGACAATGGTATTTATTGGTAGTATATATACGGAGCTTATACCTCATTACTCACACACTGGCCAGGTTCTGATAGCCTGCGCAAGAAAATTTCTCAGATAATCTTGTACTGTAGAAACATTGAAGAACAACAAAATTGTATCATCAAGGAACAACTTTTTGAAGCCATTCTTACCTGTTTGACTTCCTTGAAGCATGGGTCAAAGCAGTCGTAGGCCTGCTGCTTGGCTGAATCGTAGCAGTCGGACATTTCATCGCAGTTGCATTGACGAACCGTTTCATCCCGAAGAGAACCGTGCAACACGTCGATGGTCGATTTTGAGATCTTGAAAAATATCCTTCTATTTTATAAAGCGCTAACTTTGTGTGTCGGTTTGTGTATCTGTATGTGTGTGTGTATGTGTGTGTGTATGTATGTGTGTGTCCGTCCGCAAAATGAAGTGAGTGAGAAGGAAGCTCATGGGATAAACAAACCGCTAACAAATCGGGTAGCTTACAGGATTTGAGATATCAATGTTTTGTAGCAGGATAGTTGTGATAACACTCTTAGGGCTATATAAACACCTGCTTAGCACACTTCCGTTCATTCCACATGGTGCTGCAGTGGCAGCTGGAGGGCAGTGGAGAGAGGAAGGGAGGATGAGGAAGGGAAGCGAAAAATCTACCGTCATATCATGATTGTGTCCCTTCTACTGTATGAAACACCATTGTGTTGCATACGCGTCACTTCCAGGTGTTGGTGTCACAGGAGGAAGGGACCATAGCGGAGGATAGAAAGCTTGCGCAGGAAAGGAAGGTCCCGGCGGTTGACGGGGGACTAATCTGGTATTGATAAATGACAGGGATCAGTAGCTGTAGACTATCATGTGTAATCACTGAAACAATCAAGGCTAAAAATCCTTCATATCCTGAATTTTATAAAAGTGAAGTTCGATACGTGGGGTAAATGTTTCCGCAACACAATAAACATCGAAGGAAGCCATTACGTATGAAAGAGGAGCGCAGGGAAGTAGTCGGCACGAAGCACTATCTTGGCTGGCAAGTAAACGAGTCATGCGCTTATTGACGAAGGATGCTCTGGTTGTAGAGTAGTACTTGAAAAGCACTCCGCCGCAAAAGCGTTCCACTCACTACATAGTATAGTAGGTAATTTGGAAGAGCTTGTTCAACTAGCGGCAAGCAACAGTCGCTAACTCGACTGTACATGGATATGCCAAGGTGACCATCAAAGCATTGCTGTTGATCTCGCCATAACGTCGCGTTTTAGCCGTTTCAATCGTTCCGCTCACGAAGTTGGTTTTTATAGGTTTCTATATTTCGTCTTGCGTGCCTATTGGCACCTCCACGTAGACAAACTCGATAAAGTGTCAGTCCTCACGGCGGAGAAAGCGAAATCCTTGGTGGGATTGTAGTTGTCTAAAGAAGAAGGAAAAGTCGAGACAAATAAGATTGACAATGAGAGCACACTTCACGGGCATCTATGTACGGACACTGTGTTTGAAATCAAATGTATATGACGCGGATTTCGAGAGTAGGAAAGAAAAGGAATTTTTTAATAGACTGAAGATGAGAAATCTCTTTCTACAGTCCCTTTGTCGATTATATGTCATGAACTGCTGATGATTTGCCACCCGCGCTCTTCTGTGGCACTACCTCCTTGTCTGCGGGCTCAACCTCACCAGGATTGTTCAAGACAAAACTGTAGAATGCGCCCTCAATGAAGAAAAAACGTCACTATACTATAATTTTTCAAATAATAGGCCCATGAATGATTTATGGGGAAAGCTCAATTGCTCGTTGGATTGATTATACATATGATCGAGACTTTTTTTTTTCCTGGTGCACGCTAAAGCGCGCTACTACAGTAACCCGATAGCCTTGATTCATCACAATGCAGTAAATTGTGGTGGAAATTGTGATCTAATTTATGACAGAATCTAGGAAGATTTACAGTCAGTTATGAAGAAAAAAGTGAAACAAAGACGATGTGCACTTCAAATCAAGTGAAAGCTTCTAAGTGCTGCATAACGGCTGTAAAACCATCTATAATTTAACTTCACCTAGGCGGATTAACGCTAGGGATAGACGTCCTGTCAGAGTGAACCAGTAGAATCGAGATTGAAACCTTTGGATGTGAGATATTCTCTACCAGTAACAATTCAGCCCTCGATCCGCCAATGCGAACAGCCCTAGAAGGGCATCCTGTTGTGAACTAGGAATGAAGAGGACTAATCAGAGAAATCCGTGTCAATTTATTCTGATGACGGTCTGCCTGAAATATACTTAGATTTCATGCGAAATGACTCTTGGCTGTGTCTGGAGAAAAGGAAAAAAGAAAAGGTTGAGATCCCAAAAATGCAGCCATCTTTACCCTACAGCGTGGAGGAAAATATGCGTTAGACAGCAAGATGAGAAGCAATGGACGCCGAGGAAAAACGAAATTACCAGGGACAAAAAAGAGCTCAAGATGATGGCATGTTAATTATGCTTATATTTTCTCAACCAGTTTAGCTCCGCACGCAACCGCGCGCATCAAATGGCGGGCTTCAGTGAAACTGGACAACTTCCAGAATGTTAGGTCACGTAACAGAGAAACTAACAGTAAAATGTTTTGGAAGATGTGTCCCATGAAGTTCAAAGGTCGTCCACTCTGGAGGTTGTCGCGTAACGTGGGGGTTGGTTGCGTGCAGTAGCAGCGAATGGAATGTTGAGCTTATCATGACTTCGAATAACATTTATCATTGACGAAAAACATTTAGCATTGATATCGAGCTCGGGCGATTTAGCGGTTTATAGAACTTCCCACAATTGAATAATCAGTGTGTAAGTGAAATATAAGCAATCAATCAGCATCGCTATTCGCTATTAGTCCAGGTCCAGATAGTTGAGCAGCTCAACTTTCTTTGCTTCTTTGGATGAAAGGATAGGAATGGAACATATTCACTTGCTAGGGGCCTGGTTTAGTTTAACTGAGTGCACGCTCAATTTCGCTACTTTTATCAGTACAGTTGCCGCTCATACCACTTTCTGTCACCCACATTCAATCCTCGCCACCTTGTTCCCGTCCCATTCCTTATACCACATGTGAAAGCCAAGGTTTCAATGTCACCGCGAGGGCCGCAACGAAACTGGTGGTATCCACACTTTTACGCCCCTTATCAGTTCTTATCAGTTGCTACCACATTCGTTCACTCAACTTCTTGGTCCCCGCCTCACCCCACATATCATACATGAGTGCAAACTCTCCACCATCAACGCGAACGGTGTAACGAAATTGGTGACATCAACATTTCGACGTCCGTTATCAGCTTCCTATCAGTAGTTATCACTTCCCGCCACCCGTCATCAGTGTTCACCTCCGGCCCCCTATATATCCTAGAAGTTTGAGCGCTCTTGGTCCAAAGGGAGGTGAAGTTATGAATTTCCGGTCAGACACACACACAACCGCTTAGCCGATTATATATAGTAGGATATTATCACCTTTTCACGGGAGCGCCAGATTTTCCTGAGCTCTTATAGTATTTATTCTGTCACAAGGGACACATCTAGACATAACAAATCACGTGGTGCACAGAATAATCAGAAACGCTTTAGTTCAGCAAATGTTTTTTCTTCTTACAAAAGTTTCAGTTAGCTTCACTCCTTGTCTCCTTGTTTTATTTTTCTTTTCTTTCATCAAAAATAAATAAAAAAGGGTAGTGAAATTAAACACAAAGCTATGTGGTTGCAAGAGATGTGCTTCAATTGGAACAGTCGGAGCAGAATTGCTTTCAAAATATTGCAGCAAAAAGTAATAAATTTGCTCTTTTGTCGCCATCACACTTCCTTTCGGTTGCAATTCTACTAGAGATCGCCTGGATAATTTCGCGCATTGAATATTGTTTAAAAAACTCGAACGAGCTCGTTTATCAGCCAAAACAGGGGTGTGGCCTAAAAAGCTAAGACGAGGGTGTTCGTAGATGTGCTGAACAGTATGAGGAGACCATCTACCGGCCCACATATCTTTTTCAAACACATGTACAGCTAAAGCGCTGTGGGTTTCAAGACCGTCTGATCGATGCGAACACTTCGTCTTTCGGAATTTCGTCCCCATCTACCCGTCGGGAGTGTACATAAACGAGTTTTGTGGCAATGCAGTGTTCCAATGCTTCAGAAAACAACATTGAATGTGGTTCCACAGCCGAAAAACGCCAGTACGATAGATAATGACATCTTCTTCGTACACTAACAACCATGAGATGACCGCAACTATTTTGGGCTACTTACGACCGATTGACAATTTGATGGTCGCAGAAAAAAAATGAAATGACAGTTGAGGGCATCGTGATCCTCGAACGCTCCAACTCATCTTCTGCAAGTGTGCCGTAAAGCTCATGTGCAGCGTAACCTCAGAAGGGGAATGGTACAGCGGTTTTACTGAGAGACACTCCTCGTTTATTGTGGTCAAAAAGCGACGCACAGGCGGTCTTTGGATCGATTCATGAGAATGATTCCGTCCTCATACCAATCTAGTGGTTTGGATAGCCTTTGCAAGGAAAATAAAGCGGATAACCTCTAAAACCCTCCAATGTAATAACACAACAAACAATATAGATCACCGCCGATAGACTCAATTTCCGCCAACCGCTGAAGGCGGCAGCACATTGTAAATGAAGTGGAGATGAAGAAAAGACCGAGAAACGGCTCGAGCCCGACAGAAATGGGACACGCTACGCCCTTTATTTACGCATCATGCGTCTCTCATCTATGGCTGCTCTCTTCTACCCCTCTAAACGCTCTCTCTGCAGAACGGCTACATGACTCAATTAGGATTAGAAAGAAAAAACCATCAGAAACAAAATAACTAAGATGTCGTTTGCTCCTCCTCAGACGAACCTTATTATTTCGTCAATCCCCGGAGCTCATCAGTGAGTTGGGATTGGCGAAATAAAGACACAGGGGAAAGACGAATAAACCTTGAGTAGACGTACAAAATTATCATGCAGAGGAGCATGCAATGAAATTTAATTGTATATTTACTAAAGTGAATATAATTGATAATAATAATAAATAATAATAATAATAATAATAATAATAATAATAATAATAATAATAATATAATAATAATAATAATAATAATAATAATAATAATAATAATAAATAATAATAATAATAATAATAATAATAATAATAATAATATAATATAATATAAAATATAATAATATAAATAAAATAGGTGGAAATGTTTGTGATTGTCCACTGGATCAGGTAAAAATTTAGTGATTGAGTAATCATTTCACTAGTTTGTTAACAATTTATAAACTGGCCACTGATAATAAAGTCCTTATAGTAACCACTTCCTAGGCAACACTCTTACTGATAAACTGTGTGTGATAATGTGTCAAATATGGAACAAGTGTCAGCTATTCTATGTGATCCAGTGTACAGTAAACCTTTTTATTCACAAAGGTATGTGTGTCATTATATGGAAATCCAATAACTTTGAAATGAAATCAACCGTTTTGTTAAACAATCTAGCCATAACTCTATCACTTATTATGCTTAATGTTAAATAAACCGACATGACGCTAGAGGGGCATACCGGCTCAATAGCGCGCCAAATGGCCATGCTGATCGCCGGCGGCATATCCTCCGATGTGAATTGCGTGTCAGTTCGCACAGAGTCCGCCTGTCTCTTCACTAGATAATAAAGTTTCCCTTCCTCAACTTACGCCCTTCCTGGAATCCCCCTTTAAAGCGAGATTACGATAAAGTGCGTATGCAGCGTGGAAGTACATGCACCATTGGAAGCAGTAGTCAGGGGCCCAAGGAAACGAAATGTTGCGTTTTTGTGGTCAAAGGTGCGCTAGTTGCAGCGTACAAGGCTTGCCATTCCTTTCTGAGCCCCGCCACGGTCTGTGCTCCGCCCCCAGCAGCAGCGCCCTTCGATTGCCAATGTGACGAGATATTCCACTTCCAGAGTGTATCCTATAACTTTCATGGGATGCGTGATCAATCAAAGCATGATGCTTGCTGAAATGATAGAGGCTATCAGCATAACATGTGCAAACGACCTCCTAATTGGTTGCTAGCTCGTCCATTATCGGAGGTCAACGGGCAAAGAAAGGGGTCCCATTTTGCGCCTTCTTGACGGATTTCTTTGCTTTTTTCGCCACTGGGGCATTATTCAGCATCTCCACTTCCACTATGAACCCAGTCCAAACTTATCGTAATCCCTCGCTTTAAAGTTATATGCCTTTCCATCCACGAAATGTGGTGGTTACGTCGGGAGCGCAGCCGATGTTCAATTGCGCGTAATGAACTTTCAAAAAAGTCCGCCCCACTTATCTGCTCTAGCAGAAGGCGAACTGGGATATACAGACGAAATTCGATTAGCTGCGCGCTGCAAGTGCAATATAACTCTACTGAGTTCTGATCTAAGAAAGATCAGATGTCGATTTCGAGGAGTCATTTCAGGATGAGATTTCTTCTCTAGGAGTGGTCGAGAGAGGGGAGCACGTGGCATCTCCTGGCACGAGGTCAGGGCTATAATGTGGATACGTAAGAACTCTTCGTCCTAGGGTCCCAAAATTTCCCTAGATCTCTTATCAAGAGATGGTTCAACGGTGTCATAAGAAAGCAAACTTTGCCTTGCTTTTCTTTCTTCTTAAAAGCGTTGCAATCGAGCTGTGGATGGTTGAATTCCACGTTGACTGCGACATCAACACGTAGGGGTTTCTAGAGCTCAACTGCTCCAATATTCCACCAAACCCGAGAAGGCCCTACTTGGACGAGGTTGAACTTAAGCAGTAAGAACTCCCGAAGCGTTTGAGCTGGACTACCGCCGCTTGTTCATTTGTTAGTAAACTGTACCACTCCTCATCTTCGGCAAATGTGATGGATGGTCAATCGTAGAATCCCTAGTAAGTCGACTTGAACATAACGGTGTCAGATCGTGTTTGGAGCTGAATCGGGCTCAAGGCATGTGGGGACCAAACTCTATATTTTCGGATCTTCACAAGTCTTTGGAGATGTCCACAGTGCTGTCTCCTTGTCGCATCGGAATCGCTCTGGCAAATGATCGATACTCCATCCAGATCCCTTTTCAACGGCGTTCAGATAGAGCATCGGTGATTGTCAGTCGCAGGGTGGTTGGAGTGTGGGTTATTTTCAAATAAAAAAGTCAACGCTGAGCAGATTGAAGCGCCGTTGCACTGTGGTTTTCGCCCATCTCTGTAATCCTTGGTGTCATATGACTTGCGGAACATTCCAAGCAGTACATACTCTTAAAAGTTAAGGGAAAGAGGTGAGTTAGGGGAAAGAGCTTTTCGTGAAATCGGTGTAATATCCATAATAAGTAGCGAGACAACGAGCTGGACCGTTGGCTGAAATTGCAAAGGTGATGCTACGTCAGGAAATATGTTGCGGATTTTCTGGAGTTCTCCCAAAAATTCTCTAGCATTAAATGTAATTTGTTGCAAGACTTATGGACCACCTAATATCTATGCTCTATCGGATTCGGAAAGAATACCGTCGCTAGCAATAATGCAATTATTGGAGGGTGGAAGAGCGGTGACGATAAAATCACATAGCATAGAGGCTGTCGCCAATGTGTACGGCTCATGCTCAAATTAGTGTGATTCTTTCAAATGATAATGAGTGTTGAGTGAGTGCGAAATCTAGCGATGTGGAGGGAAAAGGAAAACAGTCTGCTGAAAACTTCAAAATGAAGGGCTCCCTTATTTTGTAGTACAGATGTGTGCTAAGACAAGGAGACACTGAGCGCAGAAAAGAAAGCATAGACGAGAAAGCATGACGGATGAGAGGACACCAACGCATGTGGATGACCTAAAGCGGCCGTTGGAAGGTTTAAAGGACGAATTCACGCTGGAAAGGCAACCCATTTCAAATTAACTTAGCGATGGTGAGTGGTACACGAAAGAAGGAAAAACCATGAGAAACGGCCCAGAACCCGAGAAATGGGACCCCTTCCTTGCCCGTTGATTTGAGCATTGATGCGACTATCATCGCTGTGCCCTCTTCAACACTACGCTCTCTCACCTATCTAATCACTCACCACGTATAGACCTGCGGCGAGTGATCAGATGATCGGTGGGCGTGCACTGACCAGCCGCGGCGGGATTAAACCTTAATAGGTCAACGAGGTCAACTCCTCCTGTGCAAATTGTGCTTCAGTTCGCACACTTAGGAGCTCCGCGGGTCCCTCAACCAGGTGAATTCTTCCTAATTCGATTTTCCCTCTGATCGTGAATTCGTCCTTTAAGTGCGCCGTCGGTGTAACTTCCGCAGCCATTTTAAAGGATCATCCGAGGCTCAATATTACATTTGCCAACAATAAGAAGTACTCCCCTACATACATGAAATCATCGTTTGATGCTCCTTTAATTTCTGCGAATGACATTCAGAAGTGTATCGCTTGAAGAAAAAGGAGCAATCAATGCTCCCACTTTGCGTTGTAATGAAGCTAATAAAATGAGGAAGATGCCTTATATTATGTTGGCTACTTCGAAATGTCGCTTCCTTTTGCGCCTTACGACTTTTGATCTTCGAGGCTCTTCCACCTACGGTATCAGCGCTTCCAGGACTGAAATAAAGGGCTCAAGGACAGAGAGCATGATATTGACCTGTACCTGGAGAAATGAGGAACTATAGAAAGCCAACGAATTTAGCACTCGACAAACTACACAGAAAGTCGTAGGGAAATTTTACTGCGTTAGCGGTAAAATTTAAAAGCTTCTACGTGCGACTGGTAAAGCCTTTGCAGATAAAAAATGTGTCGCGCTATTTCTGAGCGACGTGCCGGAAATAGTACTGGTTGAACGTACTTAAAAGGCAAACCAAGTCGGGTCTCAAAGGGGGTATAGAGATGCGAAGTGGAACGACAGTGGAGAAAAAACTGAGAAAAACCGTCGACAAGGCCGTTAACAAAACCCTCTTTCCCACTAGCAGTGAAGGAGGCTGGCTTGGGAAAGAGGCACGTACAAACAAGTTTTCTGAAGATATCAGTCGTTCTATCGGTTGATACGGCAATCAACCTAGCTGATCTCACACGTTATGCCAGCCATGCACCACATCCCATGGTGGGCGGCCGGAGCGCCTCCAGGCGGCGCGAGCGCTTAATGCATGCCCTGGGGCGTTATTACGGCGCCTTTTGAGATTCTGAGCATGGCAACGTCCCTGTGGGTGCGTAGCCATGCACATAGACGACTAAAGTGAATGGTTTGGTCCACTGAGCCTGACTCGTGGCTTTAAACTCTGTTTCGTACCTCCAAAGTTAAGAGGGCTCTTGACTTCGTCGTCACAATAGGATATTCTCAATAACCAAGTGAGAAGATGATCCGCGATTGGAAGGAGATGGACAGCTGAAGATGACTCCGAGACTGGACATCTACGGAAAAGAGTCCTGCTTGTGCATGGTGAAGTAGTATAGTACAGGTGTACTGTGGAGTGCTGAATGGGGTCGCAGCTGAACTCTGCGCAAAATAGCCTGCCTGCGTTGTCCACGTCCATGTCGTCAAGACAAATTTGGCCAATGTAGAACTTCTTGCGTCGAGCGACGCACGACCCCATCGTCGTCGAAAAACACGGCGACAAGCCAAAGTTGAATGTGCCGAGGCTAAGGTAAGATTCGGCTGGACGCTCTCCCCACCCCTCCCCCATATATGTAGCTCAGACCTGACACCTCAGACCAGGAAATGTCATAACGTCAATTACAAACGTTTATCATCTGAAATCCGATCGCGTCAAATCATTGATCTAGGCTAATGCACGCTTCTCAGCAGCAAACAGATTCAGTAAGCGCGACGATGTCAAAATTATGAGTACGCAACTTCTTCAAGCGCACTTGCCTGAAGTCTTTACGGAGGTGAGCCTCCATGCTTTGCGTAACGAGAGTAACGAGTAAGAAAGGGTGAAGAGCAAGTGACACACATGGAGAAAATAATTTAGGTTGGTGTGCTTTGATATACCCTTTATACTTAAAATAGTCGTCAACGAAAAACGACATCTTAAAGCATTCCAACTTAATAACATATATAGAAGAAGAATAACGAACTACATAGAATACTTAGAAGAATATTGAAATTTTTCGATCTACTGTTTCGCCATCATAAACAGCACTGTGTGAGAGAGTGTCCCGGCTGGCCGGTTCCCTGTGGAACACGTTTTTCATAAACGTCTTTGTCAAACCTCACACGTGACATGGGTGAACTCGAAGAGCATGAGGTACACTTGATGCCAGATGGCCTCGATAACACAGTAACACAAGCTGCGCAGCTCCTTCTTGGCAAAATGCCCAGTAAACCAAGAAATAATGTGGTCTAATATCTCTTAATAATAAAATTCCTTGAAAACGGTTAGCTAAGTGGCCTAATCGAAGAGTTAGGTTGACAGAACATAGAAGTTTGAAAGAAAGTTCATTTGAGCAAAGCTTAAGCAACAGTAGCCTCTACAAAGCTAGATGGAATGCTGGCTCATGGTGCGCCAAGGACGATGAGGGCTTCAGTGTTTCGCTTTTGCAGTGTTTCAACAAGGAGAGGGATCTGGTTAAGGAAAAGGAAGTGTATACGTCAATACAAGACGTTATCGTTTAAAACCCGATCGCACCAAATCTTTTTGGGCAAAGACATCAAAGCTCCAATGAGAAAGAATGAAAAGAGAATAGTAGCTGTTGAATCTGACCATGTCGATAAATTTCACGGCGTCGATCAGGCCAAATAGCGTCCAACTGATCGTGAGTAGCCGTAGTAGAAGACGATACATTGGTGGTGGACGAAGGCGAAGAGGTGGCGGTGGTCGAGGCGACAGCACTACACCGTGGAACAGTCGATGTATTTAAAGTGACTAAACGGAACGTCATCGAATGAAAACCTGCTCGTTTCTCTTGACGTGCAGAAACGTAGACAGTTGGCCGAGATGCAAACAGCTCCACCATTACATTCCGGATGCCAAAACTAAGATCATTCAAAGAGTGTTGCGCAGAGCACCATCGAAGGCATCTGGGTCAAAGAACGCTCTTTCACAGTTGCTGAGCTTTACTTCCACGAAGATGTGCGACGCTTCCGAGCACAATTAGTCTTTCGTTGGTATATTACCCCTGAGTAGGGCATATTTCCGGTTTTTGTGTGATGTATTTGTGGAAAGGAGGGAGGGGAGTGTTTGAAATTTTTAGAGGGGTTGTGATGGCGGAGATTGTGTGGCTGTGCTGTGATAGAAATCAATGAGGGATTGTTTTTGCGGGTTTTTGAACACGTCTGGCGAAAATTCCCAAAAATTATCAAGAAGTATGCCTGATGTAGGCAGAATCAGAGCATTTGCCTTTTCAAACTACAGAGATCATGTCGGTGTGCCATGCACTTTAGTATAGCCGTGTGGGGTGTAGCGAGACTCCTTGAAAGAGGTTGGGAGAGGTAAATTTTTTTTAAAATTTTTCTAAGTTCTCCCAACCTCACGTTTTACCCTTTTTTTGAAGTCCTACGTACATAGGAGCACACCGTGGCTAGAAATTATGTTAGTCTGGAATAATAACCGAAAATTAAGGACTATATCAACTCCAAAACCTCCGCGTGTCCTACGTGCGGGACATTTCCCAACATTCAACGATTAGATTCGACAGATCCTCCACGGGAATCGAAACTGAGAAGGAGCATCAGCGAAAAAGTATGATTTATCCAGCTAAACCTTGGCTGCTACTGTTAAATATTGAAGGCACACCTCCCATTCAAAGTGTTACTCGGTCAAATGTCGATGCTAATCGAACGCAGCGCGTGTTGGGGCGAGGTGCAAGTGGGACTTGACAAAGGAAGAGTAAGATGCAAAAGAAATCCTGATAAGTCAGATGCGCGCCTAGTCTCCTCTCCTTTCAGCAGCACTGACGTGCTTGCGGACAAGAATAATGACCGGCTCAAATTCGGTATCCAATCTAGTCAGTCCCACTCACGCGATAATGGTCGTACGGCGGTCAAGGCAAAGTCGGATCTGCGTTTAGTTGACAATGCCCATTCCCGACGGCTCTTTTTTCAATCGAGCTCACCTTCTCCTGGGAACGACCAGCATATTGATAAGCCCTGACACTTTTGAATGAGAGACGACCTTTTTAGGCAACCAAACGCACGACAGGTAATCGCTGCTCCATAAGGCGTTTCCCTTGTTTTTTCTTGAAGCTCCTGGGAAACTTATCACGCGCAGAGTGGGCAACACCTCTGCACTTACAGCTCATAGTGGTCTACCAGAATGTGGCGTTGCTCAGTCAGGGCTCATTTCGGTTCGGTGAAAAGGAAAAGCAGCCGCTAAATGGTAGGCGTAAACTCCAGTCTTTCTAACTTGCCTTCACTTCCCGCTTGTGTAAGGAGAATCGAGCCGGCCAGCGGAACGCGGGGAGATTATGAATCTAGCTGTTTCGCCCAGTGGGCAGGCTCGCGCTTTTTCAAACCCGTTAGCCGCAGATTGTAGAATGGGCTCTGCGCGATCTAGGAAAAACCCAGAACCATTTTTTTTAGATTGAACGGTTATAGCCAGTACACAAAAAGTAGGCTCATCATAAGGTTTCGGTTCCGGATCCCGGGTAAACGATTCAAATTGTTGCATCTGCTGGGTACTCTGGATTACGTGCAAAAGTTCGTTGCTAATGCCAAATCAGATTTCATTCATACGTCGAGGGACCATTTGAATCCAACAAGTGGCCGCCAACCTTGATTGTCAAATTGTCGCTGCGGGGATTGAACCATCAAGAGTATTATTCATCACTTTTTTGGTACTACTAAAACCGTTCAGCGAAAACGAAACATGGTATTTCGGGATCATTCCACTGCGATTCCTACAACAATGCAAGAAACCATTTCCAAAAAGAGCGGCTTGCCCTAAAAGACCTTCCCCCCTTGTGAGGGATCAAACTTTACCGCTTAATTGAAGGTCTCAACCCCGAGGCCCCCTACAAAATCATGTAGGAAAAAGTCACGTCTCTTTCACTGGAACTTCTCTACCGTTCTCACACCACTCCACTTTTCGCCTTTCGAACGGTTTTTTATAGTCTGGAGCATTCTCTTACAGAACCGCTGTTTACGAACTGAGTATGGTATTGAGAAGTCCTTGAAGCAGTTTTTGTGCGAGCTGGAAGAAACCCGTCGCTGCGGAAAGATTGTTTTTGCCCTTTAACTGTTCGATTGTCTTCATTCGAGGCCACATTTGTCATCCAAAAACGGCACACCCAACCAACAGCAGATAAACAACGTTCTAAACGAAATTTTGTCGATAAAGGGTCCTGAATGAAAGCGAACAGTTGGCTAGTCTGAATGACCACGGATCTTTTCTTTCAAAGTTCCAGAACACGCTTCCTCGAATTCAAATGCAATATCTAGGCAGAGTCACAGTAAAGCTGGACCATTCTGTAGACTCCTGGCCTCTGTAGCCACGACACTGCAACGAAGTTGATTTGGAGACAGATGGGAGCCGTAAACGGCAAATTAGAAAAGCTTTAGACGCAGCGCAAGCAGGCTTTTGAGCGCAGCCAAAGATGCTCAGATACACGCAGTATATGGCTAGAGGTTTATTCGATCTAAGGGTAGAAAATAACACACAATTGCAAAATGACCTATCGGTCACATGGATTGAGCCCAAAACCTTATCATCCTCCTATTCAAAATAAGGCGTAGTCCAGGCAGGGTCAAGCGAGGCGTTGAGGAAAATTTGGAAATACGACCCCCCCCCCACCACCCTCCGCCGGAGGCCGAAGTCCATGAAACAACCCTCTTCAAAAGCCGAACTATGAAAAGGTTGAAAAGCTTGTTTAATTCTCCCCCAAAACTGCTCATAAAAAAGCCCTGCTACCCCACCGCCCACAAAAAAATTCGTTTAAGAAGTACAAAAGTGAAAAAGTCAAAGAATAATCATTATTGATGAGTCCTACCAAACGAGCAAACGAGAAACAGACCAGAAAACGACAAACTAGCCACTAAAAATGGCTTACTATGACAACATTTTATTTATTTCCTTCCACAAGACTTACCAAATTCTAGTACTACACAGATTGTGGTTCTCAATTTGCACGTAGCCCTTCAGTTGAAAGAAGCTTTTAACCGCCTTCGCCAGCTGTGTGTTGACTGGACTTTGGCGTTGACCGTGGAGCAGCTTATTTACTATTGAAATTTGAACAAATATTCAAATGATTATAACTTTCTTCAAATATGACGAATTTTCAATCTGAAAGCAGATTTGGAAGTTTTGTGAAGAGCTTTTTCTAATCAGTATAGAAATTACAAAAAGTTATAAGAAATAACAAATTTAGGTCAATTAACGAGGAAAATTCGAGATGAGCACGAGTTTTTACACTTTCCGAAGCAACAACTTGCTTCATTTTCGTCAAATTCGAAAAGTTAATATGGCAGACAAAACTAGAAGATTTTCTCTACCAAACCGTTGCTAAAGCAGCTCTATACGTCCAGTATTCAAAAATGGCCACGTTGAGGATTTCTGCAAAATTAACGAGGAAAATTTGTGATGAGTGCGAGTTTTTTTACTTCCTAAAGCCATAACTCCGTTCAAACTCATCCAATCCCAAAAGTAAATACGCCATCATAAACTAGAAGATTTGCTCTATCAAACGCTTACTAGAACTGCTCCAAACGTCCAGTATTAAAAAAACGGCTACGTTGAGGATTTTGCACGAGTACCGCCGAAAGGTACTTTTTCGCTACATTGGCACTATTTCAACGGCTGTATATCCTTTTAAGGGCGATTATGTACTAAAGTAAGAGCAGATTTGGAAATCATTGCTTTTCTCTTTCTAAGAAAAGTGATTGATTAGCGTTTCTCAACTTTAAAGGTTACATGTTTATAAATTTAACCCTGAAGAGTCCGATAACGCAATGTTGAATGGTGTACACCTCCCTGTAAATGCGCACGGGACACTTTCAGAATTCTCTCGATTGTTCCTGAATTGAGGTTGTTTGTCCAAGGAGCCGTAGTTGAAGCGCGCGCAACAACTAGACCCTTTCTCGGATGCGCCGTGTACCTCACATCCCTTCAGATTCGGGGTCTTACTGAAAGATGAAATATCTCTTGGAAAGCGTGCGAAATTCAGATTCTTTAACTTGTGTGGTGATAAAACACTGAAGTAACTAAGAATTACCGGACGCCTCAGAATCACGAAAATTTTGTGTGGGTGAAATATCATTTTCATTGGAAATCCTCTGGCCTGGCATCGACTCATCCTTGATATTTGTCTTCCGACGGTGATGATCCCACTGCATCAAAATGGCTCGATCTCTTCCACCCAGCGGGCCAATACGACCCCCCCCCCCCTGCGACCGTGTCGAGGGTTCCAGGCTGGAGCGAGGTCCTCAACGCCACGCTAGACCTGGTCCAGCGGAATCAAGCGCACCTAGTGGGAGTGGTGGAGGGGGATCGTCAAGGGCCCAACCCGTGAACAAGAGAGCCTAGAGCTGAAAGTTTTGGCCGGTTAGGTCGCTATTTCAATAATGGAAGTGGGGAACTGAAAGGCGTGCAGCCAAATGATCCTCTGCTTACGCTTGGGCGATTAACACAACAACGACTAAAATATCCGGCGTTCGCAACCATAGTAAAATTGGGATGTCCTCCCAGGATCAGCGTACTTTTAATCACGGCATAGGTTGATACGACGAATATGAACTTGTACCGTCCAGGATTATGTACTTCATTTTCTAAGGTTTTGTCTCCTTCACACTTTCTCTTGGGAAGTCAAAAATAATGGGACTTTCCACATGCAACGTCTGCACAATACTGTGTACGATTTCCTTATCTAGAATATTCCATGAACGACTCTCTATCAATCTAGGTATGATAGTACTGTTTCCTATCTATTCCTATGATTTCCTTATCTTAGTAAACCACCTAACGGTATCATCGGTAAAGATAACTACCATGCCAACCTTGATCAACACCTCCGTGAGGCGGGGACGAACACCCTCGGGGGCTTGTGCTTCAAAGGCATGCCCCAGGATCAAATTGGTGTGGCTCTTGCACACGAATGCGAATGTATTGGTGCGAAATGGGCCGGCAGTAAAGAAAAAAGGAAAAGAATCCGTCGAAAACGCTTAGGTTAAGGGCTCACTCACCTTCCTAATCGGCTGTGCTAAGGGAATGAGAGACTAAGCGCGGAGAGGAGAGTATGAGGCGAGAGCGCTACAGATGAGAGAGCGCCAGACAACAGCCTGATAAAGAAAAAATCTGCAGCTTCAGCAGCTTACTTTGCAAGGCCCAAGCGCTCTTGTCGGTTGGTTTCCGTGCACGGGAACGCCACATTTGTGATTGTCCTCTAGGGGTCTATACTACAGACCGAAGGAAGCGTTCACACGACCTCTGCCTGGGTTGTGCCTTTAAGGTGGGGTGATAGGGGGCCATAATGGCCTGGAAGGTCCACTGATGACATCACGGGCTAGCCCAATATATCCCCCTATGTGGCGGGGTTGGCACCGAACTTCTGTGAGAGGACAGACTCTGATTAGTTGCTAGCTAGCTTCTCAGGAATTTGATGTAGGTCGTTGTCACATCCGTGATTGTCCTCTAGGGGCCTTCCCTGAGAACGAAGGGAGTCTTTCACACGACCCTTGTCTGGGTTGTGCCTTTAACTACCATCACCTTCGCCCTCTTGACATCGATTTTATGAAGATACGCGCAGAGGTCGAAGAAGACCGCGAGCACGGGTGGTGGCTAAACACTCCACTTTTCTATTGAATTTGTGGTCCTGCCAAGATACAAATTCTTTTAGGGTATTCCGCGCCGCAATACTGGACTCATAATCTAGAATGGACACTACTATTCCGAATTCAACATTCCCGTGGCACTGAATGCAGGACTCGAAGCAACGCTCTGGATTTGTGATCTTCGCAAACCGCCCAAGTGCTCTTTCACCCGTATGCGCAATGGACGGCCGGTTTCCCTATGTGCTCGCTGTGGCAGGTCAGGTAACATACTGAATAGACCATCCCTGCACTCATGCAATCACCTAGCTTTGCCAGTTGGCCAAGCCCCGTCGTTAGGGGTGTCGGAAAGATAGTCGTAAAGCTTTTTCCGAGCTCTAACGAAGGCAAAACTTTGATCCAAGGAAGTGTTTAACACATTGACGACAGCGCGCGTTTTGGCTTTTTTGGCCACGTGGGACAGGGACGATTTTGCGAGCGCGGCCGCCGCACCTAGCAATCGTAAATATTGAATGATAACTCTGGAAAGCATCACTGGTACAAAACCATTTCAGCAATATTCAATGCGTAGAAGATAATCGAGGATGTAGTGGCAAAATCCCGATCAAAAGAACGTGTAATGGT
>MU911849.1:28884-45912 GCA_036418205.1 Ostertagia ostertagi
ACAAAATGCTTTTTTTATTGGTCTCCCCCTGCATTAGGTTTGTCGGAAAAGGGAAAGTCTTTGCGCATTTTCTTCTTCGTCGTAAATCTTTTGGAATGGTTTCGAAACAATCACGGTAAAGCGTGTGTGAGCTAATGCTCTCTCTCTTGAGCATCTGTCGTCATTTCGCAGTGTTTGAAGCTGAGAAATTCGTATTTCACCAAAGGTATGCTCGACTGCTCCTGCTTTATAAGCACACAAAGTGCACGAGTGAACCGATGCAGCAAGTTTACGGCCTACGTTTCTGATGAACCTCTAGCCTATCTTTCACAATGTGCCAGTTGTTTGGTCACCGATATCTAGAAACTTGAGAAAAAAGCCCATAAGTCGGTCATTGTTATACTGGGTGACGAGGGACTTTCGAAGTTGTTTGGAAACAACCTCTGGTACAATGCACGGTACCAAACAGTCTCGTTGTGAGAATTCGCCATCTGTTGCGATCTTTAGGATGAAATTCCCCATGTCAAAACAACCCTTCAGAAACTTGGGCATACGGTTGTAATTATAGTCCGCTTCTCTGCCTCATAGAATTTCACTGCGAAATCCTAATTCAGTTTCGAGTTATCAAATTCGCTGTGTTTGAAGAGTTTGAAACATCAACCCATCGATATTACACTGCAGGGGCTCAAGCTTATGAAGGCTGTACGAGTGCGAACCGAAAACAAAGTCTCATGCAGTCCCCATCCCTTGACGGAAAATCGGCATTATTGGTGGAAATTTTCAATTCTTTTGTGCCAAGCGATGTTGATTATTGGGACCTTTATTTACTGGCCTAAGGTTTTGACCGCGCTGATCTCGCTGTGCTGACTGAGCCGAGCGGAGTGTTCAGATATTACCTTCTGCTTCAAAATGCTTCCTCTTCAAAGGCTTTCCAGCATGTCAAACTTTTCAAAAAATTGGGCAATGAAGATTTGCTCTCATAAAAAATTTGTAAAGCACAGAAGCACTCAATTCAGCACTTCATGCACAAAACCACCTAAAAGCAGTCGCATATAATTGAACTCTGTGGAAAGATTTGGCGAATATGCACTATGCGGAAATTTTATCGTAGCGTTTACTGCCCCCTTCACTTCATCGGATTTATATACTCGAGATCCGTAAGTTGGGGTAGGCGTGTCACCGGAAGTGACGTGTACTTGATAGAATCTATGTGGATAAGGTGCTTCCAATATACATCGCGAGATATCAGCAAAGCATGCTGGCAACGACTTATCTACGCAACTACTATCAATTTATTTTTGTTTGGGCGGAAGTGGTGTAGTGGCAAGTGGCGCGCTTACCACGCGAGCGGTCCGGGGATCAAATCCTGGGTCGTGAGTCGCCCGGGCCAACCAAGCCTTCCATCCCTCCGGGGTCGGTTAATTGGTACCAGACTTGTCTGGGAGGATAAAAACACTGACTTGTACATCGGCTGGCCCCGCAAGTCATTGTATAGGCCACATCGCATTCAAACGCCACTACGAATGTACAAATGGAAGTAGAATGCGTGCCGCATCCCAAAAAGGGATTGATCAACGGCAAATGCTTTATTCCATGCTTTATTGATATTTCTTTTGTACAAAACCTGAAGACGAACGTGTCTTTTCGGTGACGTCTCACTGGCGAGTGACATAACTCTATGGAACCTAACCACATACTGTATAAGAGCTGCTACGGTGCAGTGTGATATAGAAACAGTCTACAAGAACCGTAAAGCGGTCTACAAAGCTATCAATAAGTGTGTTACTTTGTCTATCTCGCTCTCTAGTTTTGAATACCAATGTATACGATTACAATTTAACCACCACGTTTTCAGCAAGAGTACCTCTAACCTTATGCACTATGGATATGTAGTATAATTTACGGCAAAAAGTGCAAAAATGTGAAGGGGACGAACCTGTTCAACAAATTTAGCCGCATCGACCACAAAAACAAGAGCGAATGTTAGTAGCACAGCAGCATGTACAGATGAGTGCATGGTCACGCAGGTGAGAGTTGCAACCAGTGAACCGCTGCTGGTTGGAATCAACTTCGGCGTTAGTGCGTGGTATGCTATTCGATGGCGGTAGAGATGAACGTTGTAATTTTTTGCTATCAATGAAAGAAACCTGATCGTCCTCGCAACCAGCCGAATGATTATGCCATGAAAACATCGGGCGAGCGTGCTCGAATGTAGTTGCGTGTAGTTCAGTCACGGGCTACGAAGTATTTCTCTGCAGAAATATCGAATACAGACCGAACTTTAAGTTTCTCATTGGGGCTCATAAAGGCTTGCGTATGCAGGCACTCGGAAAAAGGTTACGCAATTACTTGCGGCCTATATTCAGTGAAGGTATTTTGCTACTACATTCCCTGCGCTTTCTTGTTACTGCTGAAGAAGAAAGGATTCTGCATTCAGCACTGATCTAGCTTTATGTTCCACTATTTTTGGATGCGCCACGCATCAACTTTCATTCATAATCTTGAAGTACTTGAATGCGATTTGCGACATATGCCGATATGCGGAGGTCAGCAGATGCACAGATCAGAGTTGCAATTGACAAGCCTAGTACCAAGTGCACCTCTCGGGAGATGGAAGACTTGGTTGGAGCGAACAAAACACGAGAAAAGATTCGATCCCGTGATGGTGTGTTGGGTAAGCGGCGCTACTTGCTATTGCCACTATCAGCTGTTTCAATTGAAGTTATGATGCTTTTCACCCCATTATGGCCGCAATGTATGGGCCCCGGAAGTACCAGCGCTCGAATGGACTGGCCAGATTCATTTCGCTGATAGTGGTTGTGGTGACTCCATGTTGCAGTGAGTCAAATACCTCTCCGAAAGCTCATCATGGTCACGTCTCACAGTGTACAGCAACGCACATAAGGGGAGCAAATTATTGAGTGGAGCGCGGCATCCCTGAGCTGAAATCCCACCGCCATAATAGAAGATCAGGCAAGAAGTACCTAGAACTTATTCTATAACATTATTAAACAAATTCTGACCCTGGTGAGCTAGAGCTAAAAGAGGGTCACCATGTGCATTGCTGTCTCCATCCACGTGCCCACAGCAGCAGCTCTTCGTTTCCTTCACATCAAGGTCGGATAGATTAGCGATGAGTCATCACCTCAGCATATGGTGCGTCTTAAACATGGGGTGTGATTTTATATTATTACTGACCGTTGGCAGAGCCAGCTAATTCATTAGTAATTTAAAATGGCAAGCGAAAGCGAGTAAATAGTAAGTGTGAAGTGTTGGTACAACTGCTGAACCAACGTGCTGAGTTTCCCATCGTTCAAGGTAAAGTGCAGAATCGACTTTTGTGGGTCCTTTTGACCCTGTGCCAAAAACGGGCGAGGCTCTATAAGATCGCCTTTTTGGATGGTGAGAAGACGTCGAGAGGTATTTGTCAGTCGCTGTAGACAAAGATCCACATAATCAGGAAAAAATTATGAAAATTTTGAACCAATCATCAGTCGCGGTATCGATTTAATTGGCGTATCAATCACCGTATCAGTTATCGTGGCTAAAAACTTATTGTGAAAGAGGATGCTAAAACAAAGAGCGTTCAACCTTCAGCGTATACTGTGGTCGTTGTTCTTACTAAACAATACGATTTCTACGTTTCTTTTGTGCTAATGGGTGATATGCGTTTACCAGATATACACTGCGTTTCATAATTATAGGTCCACCCTAAATTTTTGCTACCCCAAAGTTGCTGTGCATTTTTTGGAAATGCTGCTATCACCGTTAGATTCCTCATCACGGAAAACCTTCATAGTGTTTTTCTGACAAATTCCCCCCTCAAGTAACCCAATTAACTTTTTTAGAACGAATTTTCACCGTTTCATGAATATCGGGCCACTCATAAAAAGTTTCCATTTCTCACGATCCGTGAAGGGAATCAGGGAAGCGGGGAAATATGTGGGCTCAGTCGACATCGAGTTTACCATACCTCGTGTTATTCGCCTCTCTTCCCAGTAACAAGCTCAAGCTAGAGCACTTACTGAAGTGGGATAGCTGAGGAGCAGAATTTCCTCCCATGTCGGCCGGCTCATACTGCATAAGCGACTATGTGCAAAATCCTGGTCAGTGCGGAGAGAAGAGTCGCTTAGGTAAATAAAGACTGCGTTTCCTTCAAAATTTAGGAGGAATTGGGTGTCTTCTCTCGAATTATACAAGGAGTCCCGAACAAAGTCCGTACTGAAATGCGGCCTTCCGTGAGCAAAACCACCGTGTGGTGAGTAAGCCAGCAGAGCAATAACATCTTCAACGGATTGATGAAGAGCGTTCCAAGATTATTTGAGCGCTACAAGATCGCAAGTCTCCATTTCTCCGTGGAAAAGGGCTCAACTTAATGAGCGATGGTGTGGCTGTTAAGACCCTTCGCGATCTTGGACTCTACCTCCTTGTTTCGTTCTACAGGTGGTCTGAGATCGACGTGGAAAAGTTTATTCTAGGTGGATATGGCAGAAAAAGAGGGTACAGGATGATCGCGTGAAAATCGCAGATGGTTTCAATGTAACGTAATTTCGGCGGTGAATCCCTTATGGTTTGAGGCACCTTTGAACGACTGAGTAGCTAGAGCTCGCTTTTGTTTCCGTTCACAAAGATTCCACAGGGTATCGTGAAGTTCTTTCGAAGCGAGTCTTACCATTTTTTCAACAAGGATCCCCTCTATCCTTGATTTTCACACACGATAACGCGGCTGTCCATGCCGGTCCCTCCGCGCCAGATGGAATTGCAGGAAAAAATGTGGCAGTTATCTGGTGGCCACCATGTTATCTGAATTAGATTCCAATAGAGAATCATTGGGCCTTAATTGTTATAAAGTTCCACAGCAAAGTAAAGCAAAATGGAACAGCCGAAAAGCTGAAAAGGTCGATCATCGGCGCCCAGACGAATTTCGATCCTACTGTAATAGCTAATTTGGCTACCAGCATTTCAAAACGTATTATTGTGTTCCTTATGATTATTGGGGGGTCATCCCATTATTGAAAATTCGTGACGTTTTTTCGTTATAGTAAAATCTCTCGACAAGTGATGTGTAGTCATATTTGCGAAACGGTGAAAATACGTTCTAAGGAAGATATTTTAATAATTCTGAATCGAGATTTCTCCAGAAATCAAGTATCAAGGTTTTTCGTTATGGGGAAACTATTGGTAATAGCGCGCATTTTCCAAAAATGCACAGCAACTTTGGAATAGCAAAAAATTAGGGTGGACCTATATTTATGAAACGCAGTGTAGTACTCCGTGATATGAGCGACTTTGCACCCCATGTGTAAGCGAAAACTTGCGAGATCGAATTGTGCTGAAGTGCTCACGGGAAGATTAAATAGCGGTGAACCCACGTAGATCGGATCTATGCCTTACCCGGCAAATCGCTCAACTGATCGCGCGCGAAAACTACTGCAAAAAAGGACTGCGCATAAAAGGAGATATCGATTGCCAGCTTTTATCTATTCGATGTCAAGATGAGCATGCTTCACTGCCTATTTCTCTTCTATTTCTGTCTTTATTCGCCAAACGTTATAGGACATTATGCTCCTATTCTCCATCTTACTTTCATGGTGACACGGGTGTTTCTATGACTTAACACATTCACGCCGATGGCCGCCCATATGGGCTGCCAGCTGATAATCGCTTGCCAGGCTAGGAATGGAAGATAGGTGGGCAAACTCGTAATCGAGTGTAAAATGCTTTTAAATTCCTTCACGGGGAAAGTGAATAAATGCTCTCTTTTCGTAACCACTATTCGTCGTTTGATCGAAATCCTACTGTTATATGTTTAGATAATCTTTACGCATTGGACATTGCAGAAATTATTTTGTGACATTCATGTTTTTGTTCATTTACAGTAACAAAATCTGCGGTGTGTGGTGAGGCGGCGGCGCCCACAAAATCGCGTCCGTCCCACGCGACCGAAAAGTGGAAAAGGGGCGTCGTCGTGAATGTGTTGCAAAATCCAGTTCCTCATCACTACATACATTCAGTTAAGTTCTCACGCTTCTTAAGCTGGAACCCAGCCGCTCACAATGTTTAGCTGTCCAGTTATGTTATTACACTCTAATATCACTGTTGCGAGTGCTTGTTACGGCAAGAAGCCATTATGCATATTCATACTCGCTTTTTCGTCCTTTTCGATCTCGTAAAAAGGAATAAAATTTAATTACCCAAGTTTGAGGTTCTGCCAAGTGGTCAAATCCACGATTATCTCGAGACTGCTATTTCTGTTCAAGCTGTGTGCGATTTACGCCCTAATTCACAGAACATTTGTGAACCATCGCGCAGTGCTACAAACGGCGACACCAACTCCAGCAGTGACGGTTTGTTCATATTTACATCTTGTATCAAGTGAGTTCACTATACAAAAAGCGTAAAAGCATATAGACAGAGGCCGAGATCGAGGACAAACTGAGCAGTTCAGCCGTCACGATGGAAAGAATCGAATGCTTCGTGCAAATCATCGATGTGAAATTCACACAGATGATCGACCAGCAAAAGTTGAATACGGAACTATTGCTCGATGCTCAAATTTACGCAATGGTGCAAATCCATAAAACTGTTCACAGGTAAAGCTCTGATTCGGAAAGAATTAATTTTGAGAAATACGAAGATGAAATGGATATCGAACCCGCCGAAATCGCTCAGGCGCTTCGTAGGCTGTAAGATTTGGAGTTGGTAAGGGAAAGGACCTCCGGAAGGAAACGCACATTACTCGTTCGGGATCACTACACTGCGTCAAGGAGCCGCTTTTGCTGTTCCATTGAGGAGCACGATTCTGATAGATGCTATAAGTACAAAACCATTCAAGAACGCAAGAAAATCTGCGCAGGCTGCATTATGCGAGATCTGTTTGGGTCCCTGAGGTCAGCTGCATCGAGATTATACGTCAATGGGATTTCTTCAAAAGGCTGCGCTGTGCTGCAGCACCCAAGGGAAGATCAAACAGACCACATTGATCGGTTCCATGTCTTACCCGGGAAATCGATCAACTGATCGCGCGCGAAAACTACTGTCATAGGATCTTCTGCCCCCGAGATTAGCTGCCCACTTTTTAGCCTTCTGTTTGTTCCTTCGTCCGGCGTTTGGCCGCAGAATCTATCATTTCTTACCTCTTTTAATTATTTGCAACTACAGTTATTCATCCTTCACTCCACTCATTGTGTACTCACTGCTCAGCAGATTGCCAGCTTTTATCTATTCGATGTCAATATGAGTATGCCCCCCAATATGCTGCACTACCTGTCATTATTCTGTTTCTGTCTTTATTCGCCGAACATTATCGGACATTATATTCCTATTCTCCAAGTCTTACTTTTTCATGGTAACACGAACGTTTCTATGACTTAAAGGACGAATTCACGCTGGAAAGGCAACCCATTTCAAATTAACTTAGCGATGGTGAGTGGTACACTAAAGAAGGAAAAACCATGAGAAACGGCCCAGAACCCGAGAAATGGGACCCCTTCCTTGCCCGTTGATTTGAGCATTGATGCGTCGTGTTATGTGGTGTGTGATTAGATAGTCGGTCCTATCGTTGGTATTTTTGCTAAATTTTTTTACGGCCCCGCTCCCCAACGTGGATTTGATGACCGACGCCCTTTCCATACTCCCATCTCTTCACTCATCTTTATAGCCTACTACCACGAAAATTGGGTTTCACACTGCATCCACAAGCGATTTCGAGGACTAAAGTTGGTTACAACCCCCCTCCACAATCACCAGGACGACCACCCCTGTTGGTACTGGACACGTAGGGTTGACTTGACTTCATCGCAGTGTTGCCTTCGTCAACATACGATTAACTATCTAAGCACTCGGACCAGGGTGAATATCGGTCGAGGAATTACTCGACGGGGGTCGTATTTGCCCCTGGGAAGGACGGAGGGGGTCGTAATTGTTGGTATCAGTATCGGACGTGGCGTGGTATCCAGTATTGGGAGGAGTGGAAGGGAGCACCTTTCTACTTTTGTCATTAAAATATTAAAGCGTAAGTGACGTAATAGGAATTACTATTTGCAGGTTCCATCGTATGCTCTTCAGCCTTCCCACGCGTACCTACGAACATAGGCTTCTCAAAAGGCGAGAAAACGAAGTGAAAGGAAGGCAAAGCACCGCAACATTTTATTGAGTGATAGTGTCCACTGTTAATCTATATCGTTGAAAATGCCCGAGGAGAAAATCGAGGCTTTAGAGTATTCCTGATCATATTTTGAATCTCGTATTGTATCGAACCATCAACAGTACCTTACACTTTTTTTTGGTGCTGCAAAAGCCGTTCAGCGGAAACGAAACATGGTTTCTGTGTTCCAATGCGGCCCTACAATATGCAAGAAACCGTGATTGAGCCTCTGAAGGATCCTTGTTTCTGCATGGACTGCGCAGAGCCTCGTAGCCATAGAGGCGGCGGGATTCCCTTAACCTGCGGGGCTTCAGGACACTGCTTCGTAGATGGTAACGAGTACATGGGCCGAAACAGCACTTGGTTTTTGGCTGAAGGACGGCTGAGCCTGGATCGGAGCCGTCAATGCTGTCAGAGAGGCGTTGAAAAGGAGAGAGCAAGCAAGTGAGGCTGACACGTGATTATAAGAACTCCTACGTTTGATCACTGCTGAGAACACTTCGGTTTTTATTAGCAACTCATCATGCACACGCAACACCTTTCAATTGATTCAAAATTTCGAGCGAGGACCGACGGCATGGCGTATACTAGACCGAAACTAAATAGAGCTGAGTGTCTCTGATTGTGTCAGCGACAGCCGAGAGATGCGTACCTAATGCATTTCAAGAGGTTTCAATGAATTTCCTAGCAGTAATGTACAAAGAATCCTGTTTCAAGTGAAGAAAAAACCCCTCGACTTTTCCTCGACGCAGATTTCTCTTTAAGTAGGAACTTTTCGAAACAGATCAGGTAGCCATTTGGAAGAGCAAACCTTCTACTTTCCAAAACAATCCACATGTTCCCAAACAATCGAGAATTAAGAAAGTTAATGTCTTAGAAAGACCAAAAATCAGCATGGAAATTTTGATGTCCTCGACGTTTACTCGACGTGGAAAATCTAACTGAACAGGGCATCTTCAAAACAACTTCAGCGATGGTTAGAAACTGCAATCGAAGCTCTTTCGAAGCACACCTTCAACGCTCCAAAAGATTAAGTTTCGAGAAAGTTATTAAGGTTTGAAACATAAGGGGAGGAGGCGAATTTTCATGAAAACTCGCTCCACCGCGAGAGCCGCGCCGCAGCCGCGCGAGGAAATAGCTGCCCCTTTAAATTCAAGAACTCTCTCATTGTTACTGCTATTTATCATTTTTTTCTTATTGCTGTCGTTTTTTTCTTTCTGTCGTGTGTGTATGCGCGTAGAATGTCGTGTGTGTCACAATGGTACATTGTTTTTTGCAGGAACTTTACGTGAGTCGTGGTTTTCGCGCTATTGTCGCCGAGTGAAGGTGGGTTCTCCATTCCTATTCATCATTTCTTCTCATTGCTGTCAATGTTTCGTTCTGTTCTGTGTGTGTACATGTAGAGTCAGTGTCCTTACAATTGTATATTGTTTTTTTTTTGCAGGATCTTTGTGTAATCGTGGTTTTCGCGCCATAACTGTCCGCATAGAGGTGAGTTCTCCGTTCCTATTCATCATTTTTTCTCGTTGCTGTCAGTCTTTTTTCCCGTAACGTGTGTGTACATGTAGGGTCGGTGCTCTAACAATAAGGGAATGTTTTTTCAGGATCCTCCATAGTTTCGCGCCATTGTCGCCGACCAAAGGTGAGTTCTCCCAAGTTGTAATTGACCCACAATTGCTAATGCATCTTTTTTTAGCTTGTCGCTTTGTTCAACTTTTTATGGGTGAGTGTTTTGATATCATGGTTTTCTTTGTCGCGAGTGTTTCCTTTGTTTTTCATCTTCCTATTTCTTGTTATGACTATGCCCTAAGTTTTTGTTAAGGTGTGTTTTATATCGAATGACCCTTTTTTTACAATTGAGAACAGGACCTGTTCTTGTTCTTTCTGCTCCTCTTCCTTGTTAGTCGTTTTTCCCAGACCGCTCTTTGCTTTCTATTTTCCATTTTCTATAAGTTCCTCTTAACTCTTTCAGGCATGGTTGTTCAGAAGGTACAAGGTGAAAAAAAGGACTTCCAGGAATCAGGTGGTGGTCTTCCACGTCTGAATCTCATTGAATTTTTTTAAATTTTGTGGCAATGTGTACACATTGTGTGAAAATTGAGAAGAAGAATAAAAATTGCATTGAGCACTGTTTTATTGGCACTTAGCGTGTGATTGAGAGGGGTGCCATATTGAGACCCCGTTTCACGGAGGGGGTCGTACCGAGACTACCCGTTTCAGGGGGGGTCGTACCAGAGTTGGGTTTTCCTCGACACGATTTTCACCCTGCTCGCCACGTATAGACCTGCGGCGAGTGATCAGATGATCGGTGGGCGTGCACTGGCCCACCGCGCCAAGATTGAGCCTTAATAGGTCGCCGAGGTCAACTCCTTCGGTGCCAATTGCGCTTCAGTTCGCACCCTTAGGAGGTCCGCGGGTCCCTCAACTAGGTGAATTACTCCTTCTTCGACCTTCATTCTAATCGTGAATTCGTCCTTTAAGTATTCCATTTTCTTATCTTACATACATTCAGTTACGTTCTCACGCTTGGTAAGCTAGAACCCAGCCGCCCACAATGTTTAGCTCTTCCTTATGTTATTAAACTCTAATATGACTGTTTTGTTACGGTTGTTTATATCTTCGATAATGCAAGAAGCCATTATGCATATCCATCTCTTTTCGTCCTTTTTCGTTCTAGTAAAAAAATAAAGTTTAAGTTTTTAGGTGCAAGTTTAAGTCCATAATGCATAAATCGGTATTACACAGCTATCTGTTGCTCATGCGCTGATTACAGAAAGTCAGACTGAACCACCCGCTGCCCTTCTACAAATGACGACTTAATCGACAGACAAGATTAGGAAACAAATTTTATGTTTACACAATTTGTAAATCCACTACGACGCGTAATTACACACACGCCTCACAATCAGTTTGACAGCAAAGCCGATGTTCTCCTGCCTAACCTTCGCGGAGTTGGACGCAACGATGGCAGAGCATTTCTTGGAGCTGGCCGCACAGTCCAGTGCCATGCCGACGCAGGCGGATGCCGAAACAAAAGTCATCCTCGCTCAACTACTAAAGCCACGGTACTTGCCGTGAAACTGTGAAGGTTCACGCAAAAAACACGATTTTGCATTTTCTTCCTTTTTTGTTGTAGTTCGGATTGAATTTCTCGAAAGCTGAAGATACCGTTGAACTCAGCTTGTCTATGTAGTTCTATGAGGATATGCCATGCTTTTTGAAAACGCTTTATCCGGGATTGTTCCATACATTCGAGTTTCATCTCGGAAAGTAATTGTTTGTTTGTGAGGTGTATATAATCCCTCTTATGCAACCTGGTCGTGCTAAATGTATCAAGATGGGCTTCAATACTTGGATCAGGATGTGCCACATACTCGACTTTGTTGGGATATTTATGAGCTGACGAAGTGTAATGTATCTCTGTTCATTCGAAGCAATGGTTGGGTACAGCAATCGTTCCTGCTTAGGCGAAAATCGCCCTGAAAAGCTAAGATTTTAAGATCTTTCCCCTATTGCAATAACCAAGTTGCGTTAAAGTCACCCAACTTGATTTGAGTTTCTTTGAAGAAAATTGTTCAGGCTCACTGATTTATCTTCAGATCTTATTCCAAAGGTGTGAGCTGCCTACAGGGTCTTATTCATTTTCAGCGAACCCATAATTTATTGGATAAGTTAGGATATTAAACAAACAAGGAGTTTAATCGAGAACACATGAAAAGTACCTTGCCTCACCGTAAAACTGTGGGGCATGGCCTTACGGTGGGATGATGGTGGTGCTGAAGCCGGGTGCGCATAGCACCCGCGAATAGGAGCACGTCCGCAGGCGCTCACTGCAATGTTTACGATCTTGTTAGGCCGAACTCTTGCCAAAGAATTGTGTGTGGTTTTCTTCCAAATACTGCTACGCTCTAAAGGAAGTCGAGACAGCGTCGTATCTTCTTCTACACAGTGAGGCGAAATCTCCATTTACAATGTGCTGTACTAGAAACTTTTTCTGTGGAAAATACCTTTTAATTGCTACGAAGTTTCCGGAAGATGATTGAATATGGGAACGTTCCTCAAAAACTTTTAGTACACGGGGTACCGCGTCCCGTCTTGTCCTGTGATCGGCGGGTATTGAAATCAGCAAGTAAGTGCCCAGCTTGAGTAACGCGTTATGCTAATTTTTTGCACGTCTGAGCCAAATTAGCAAGCTTGCGTTTTCTGCGATTAAGATTGTGGATATGAATAATACGTCAATTCTGAAATGGATTCTAACATGTTGGATGCCAATTTTTAGTCCAATGAGCAAGCTGTGACAGCAACCGGTCACCATGGGCCGGGTTGCAGTCCTGAGTGGACTGCCGAAGACAATGGTATATCTGAAAGATCTGCAACTCTGAACTGATTTTCCTGATCACATTGGGCTTTCGAAGCTGTGAAGATTAGCCTCAAATCAAGCCCTTTCAACGATGTGGACTCCTTCGAAGTAGAAGTAGAATGGTGACCTGCAAGGTAGCTCTCTTCACACTACTGTGGAAAATCAACTTTATTACTCGTATGTACTGAATCGAAATTGTATTGGCTGAAATGTACGTTTAGGCCTGAAACACACCTCTTCAAACGACTGGACTTCTTCGAGAAATAAGAGAGAAGGGTATGCCTGGAAAGGATCGATTCTCACTACTACTGGTGGAAATCATTTATTTCTGTAAATGTACTGAAAATTTTTTTATTTACTGTATTTACTGGCAAATCGAAAAGTTGTATTCGCCTAAAACGTACTTTTTCAAGTATAGCGATTTCGACAAAAGTGTAAGTCTCATGTCGTGTCAACTTTTTGCTTCCCTTCAATGGTGTAGGAGCCGGGGTTGTGTGTTTACAGTAGAGTTAGACGATACAGCGGTCCTAAAAACCTTTTTTATCAGATTTTTGATTTTTACGGGCTCTCTATAAGCTGACGATGTGTTTCTGGATGGATGGACGGCTTGCTGACGCCTATGAGTGGGAATCGAAGACGTAGGGTTCCGAAAAGGGTTTCTCTCCAGACGGGTGCTAATTTTAAGCTGTCGCGCAATAGTGTAACGAAGGCTAACGGGCATCTCGAACGAATGCTGGCTTGTTTTTACAACTGTACGGTATGAAACAGGGCCATTGATATTTTTATAGTTCACCGTGGGAAACTCCGCAAATCCTCGGTGGCGCCCACCAATAGCATTTGGCCCCATTCCTTCGCCAACCTTTATCCACTTTCCCAGCCTCTGGGCTCTCTTTGAACCTCTGTAATATCACGTGACAAACTCCGCCTACTTCAACGCACGCTCCACCCACCAATAGCAGTTGATCTGCCTTCCGTTGACGGACTCAATCCACTTTTTTCTCGGTCCTCAAGACTTGTTGGAGCCGAGTTACAAGTTTTGTGGATTACTCCGCCTCCTTTGGTGTACGTCCCAACCACCAATAGCAGTTGATCTGCCTTCCATTGGTGGACTCGACCCACTTTTTTCCCGGTCTCCTAGGACTTCTCGGAGCTAAATTATAAGTTTAGGCAAACTCCGCCCACGTTGGTGCACGCTCCACCCACCAATAGCAGTTGACCTCCCTTTCCGTTGACGAACTCAATCCACTTTTTCCCGGTCTCCAGGACTTCTTGGAACCGAGTTATGAATTTTCGTCGCAAACTCCGCCCACTTTGGTCATGCCCCGCCCACCAATGACAGTTGGCCTCCACTCCTCCACCCACCTCTATCCACCTTTTTCCCGGTCTCCGGGACTTCTTGGAATCCGAGTTACAAATTTCGTCGCAAACTCCGCTCACTTACAAGGGAAGGATACCAGGTCGAAGTGGCCATTTGTAACGAGACATACACCACTAGATGTGTTTTTGGACGCTGATCTCGAATCTGCTCTCCAAATCTGCGAAACGATTCTCTGAACGTAGTTATGAAGCGAGATAGTGCAGTGGCAGCGGCCCGGGCCGACGAACAAGAGGTCGTGAGATCGACTTCTTGGCGAGTTCTTACTTTTGCTTTTCTTGAAACATTGTTTAAGGAACTCTTATCCATGCTAGTCATCAGCGATTGCCTATCATACAAGTGGAAAGAGCTGGCGAAGTGCTTCGAACACTGTGCGCGTCATTTGCAAATGACCGTCTCTGGCACCCGTAGCGCATGCGTCATGCACTTTCTTGCCAAATAGATGTGATTTTCGTGTTCAGCGCATCAAAGTACCCCTTGTGACAACTTTTGGTCCAAATCCAAAATTTTGACCTAAAGTCGAAAATGTGGGCACACACGACCGACAGGACACGGCAAATGACGCGCACAGTGTTCGAAGCTCTTTGCCAGCTCTTCCTCTTATAGGATAGGCAGTCGCTGATGATTTAGCATGCATAAGAGTTCTTTGAACAATGTTTTCAAGAAAAGCAGCTGAAAACTCGCCAAGAAGTCGATCTCACGACCTCTTGCTCGTCGGCCCGGGCCGCTGCCACTGCACTATCGCGCTTCATAACTACGTCCAGAGAATCGTTTCGCAGATTTGGAGAACAGATTCGAGATCAGCGCCCAAAAACACATTCTGGTGGTATATAATTTCGAAAATGCCTACTGTCCAGACCTGGTAATTCGCAACTCAATTCACCTTTTTTGCTCATCTGCCTTGCCGGGAACCTTTCGATGGGACGAGAGTTCAGAAATTTTCGATCCAAACCCACGGTCCGCCACTGACCATGCCCGGCCCGCTTGACATGCCCCCCCCACCATTGCAGATGTCCCATTCTTGCACTTCACCTCTATCCACGTTTTTTCCCATCTCTAGGACTGTCGTGGACAACGTTGTTAGCAAAATGTGCGTCGCAAACTCTCCGCCCACATTCGTGCGGTCACCCTTCCCCACCCAATGCAACGTTGACGCCGCGCTTTCCGTATGGCATAACTCAAATTCACTTTCCCGATCTCCAGGACTTCTTGGGACCGAGTTATGAAATTTTCGTCGCAAACTCCGCCCACTTATAACATGCCCCGCCCATTCATTGGCCTTTAAGCTCCACTCCTTCTTCGAGCTCTACATCACTCTTTTTTCGGCTCTTTAGACTCCTTTGGAGTCGAATTATGAGGACTTGTCAAAAATGCTGTCTAATTTCGAACACGCTACGCGCTCACTGTGGGTAGTGGCCTGAAGCTGCGTTAATGCATTGCTGGAACCCTCAAACAGGTATGCTCCCTTACCACCAAATTGTTTTCTGCTCTGTAGGCTCTCTCCAAACTGAGTTATGAAATTTTTCATGAAGCACTGATTTTTTGGAGAACGCCACCCAACGCGGAGTGGGTCTCCCTAAATTCGATCTGACTTACCAATGCACACCTACACAGTACCGTGCAGTGAAGTATTCGTTTTCACTTTTTTAAACGTAACTCCCTCAAAACTCAAGCTTTTGTTCCGATTTTTTGTAGGTGAGAACACATCACTCTACCTGATAAGGGAGCAAATTTTCAGTTGTCTAGGTGGCTTCTATACCAATTTAGAAATTTTTAATTTTTTTCGGTCCAATACCATATTACTTGTTCGAACTTCAATCTATCTAAATTTCAAAAATAATAACAAAATAACTTGTATAATAACAGACTGAACAACTACAACATCAGCACTTTGTCGCAGAACCGTTTTCATCTATGACGGCTTGACACCGGCGTAGCATGGACTCGGATTTTTTCTTGGTGGAGGTTTCCCTACGCGATCTTCAGTGGGACGAACTTTTCGAGCTCGTTGTGAGCTTTTGGCCTTCAGCTTGACTCCGAAAATCATCCTACAGATTTTTGCTCTGATTCAAGTATGGGGACTGCGATGGCATGGCAGTGGAGGAACATTGTTGTTGCGGAACCATTGCGAGAGCGGCTTTGATTTTGCGCTTCGGGTCGAATTCGAGTTGTCGGTCGGTTGATTCGTTGGTCCAGATGGCTTTTTGTCACTGCTTAATAGCCCATTTCTTGTGGGCATGAGCCCAATTGAGATGCGCTCTGCCACTCTTGAGGGGGAATCAGCGGTTTCTTACTGAGCTACGTCAGAAGTGCCCAGCATCTCTCAGACAACGTCGCACGTTGTCTTCGGACGGATTTAGACCGTCTGGCGTTGAGAATCCGCGGTGAATTTCGGGTGCAGCGTGATGTGAGCCACTCCTTGCAAGTCGCACAATGATTCTGTTGGCGAGAGAAGAGGTCATTTTTGCTGCTTCTGGGCACTTTTTGACTTTGGCAGGTTCGATGCTCTTGAATTTCTTCCAAGTCGTCCACTGGCGCTCCTTGAACTTCGAAAATCTGCTGGGATGTTAAGCCTTTGTAGAAGCTCCGAAAGATGGCGTCACCTGGTCCTGCCACAAGCTAAGAATTCCCTAATGTCTTGGAATGTTCTGAGTACTGTGTAGGCATATGAAACTGACACAAAACATCAAAAACACACGTGCTCTCAACATGGAAACTCATCGTTTATCAACAATGAAATTGGGTGCCCGCGGACAATACTCGAAAATGAAGCTCCATTTCCCCTTGAAAGGAGGCTACTGCACCGATACGCTGCTATAATATTACTACCTGTGTGTGTCAACTGCTGTCGAAGTTTTACTGCGAAAGCTTGAGTTTTGAGGAAATTACGTTTAAAAAAGTGAAAACGAATACTTCACTGCACGGTACTGTACATCAACTTTTCCCCCAGTTTCGAGGCTGTTTTGGTATAGTATCTGAAATCTGGTCGTCAGTACACTCATTTCGATGCACGCCACGCCCACTGTGGGCGGGGCTCCGCTTAGCTGATGTATGTTTTGTACTTCTCGAGACCTTGCCCACCCATCCCACACTTGACCCGGTCTCTCCAGGCGGATCCCAGGAGCTAGGGAATTTCGTGACAGACAGACAGACACACAGACAGCAACA
>MU911850.1:0-16158 GCA_036418205.1 Ostertagia ostertagi
TGGTGTATGTAGGTGATGGCATTTCTATATTCCCGGCCTAGGAAATGGTTTACCTGAGTGGATATAAGGTTTGATTTTCTAACCAATATGGAGCATACATAACATTGTCTATCGTCTTTCCTTCATGCTCTTCAAAGCTACTTTTGAGTGCGTAGCAGCCTCTAGACATTTTTTTGCTGGTTTTTTGCAAAAATTGCATTTCGCCGATGGAGTTCAGAGAGGCTGAGGCGTTTTCTTCTAAACTAGCTCTGGCGAGTACTGCAAATTGTTCTATTAGTTTTAATATTTATATCTCTTTAAATTTCAACCAAAACAGTGAGAAGTTCCAAAGTCCATCTCATCTCATTTTCTCCAACACTCGAATTCCACGAACTAGTTCCGAGGTTCTGGTTGTAATGTCAGAAAGGTTTTTACTTGATATTCGGTTATATGTGTTTCATTACAGCATCGACGGCGGTAGAGAAGTCACATGTTGAAATACCGAGCTATGGACGAGCTGGCCTCTTATTTGCGGCGTATTTTGGCTATCTATCCAGTCTCATATATCTGTTGGAGGTTAATTTTCGGCTTCTTCCTATTTCAAAATGCTCCATTTCAGTTTTTTTTCTATTTACTGAACAAGCTGCGATGTGTACGAGATACACAATTAATTTTTATCCGTTATTATCATGGTTGGCACCCAGTACCTGACGGTGGAGGGATAGGCGATTTTTCGCCTGACCAGAGTTTTGTTGAGAAGTTCACTTTAGCGGCAAATTTGGCCGCTGTGTTGTTGTTATCTGAATGGGAACCCCTTTTACTAATGGCACTGAGATCAGAAGTCCTCTCCAAACCTATTGCAACCCCGAATAAATCTATTCCTTCCTGAGCAGTAGGAGGGTTGAGTAGACAAACGGATCATTAGACGAGATGAGAGAATAACGAAACGGGACGGCAAAACGGAAACGAGGGAGCTTAATAGGGCGCGATAAAGAGGCAGCGCAACGGTGGGCGTGCATGGTTGTTTGAGGTGCTATGATTGCAATTTTTGAAATCCTAGGGCCCTTTCGATGAGCTTTTCGTCGCAAGAGTGATTCCATCTGTGGTTGAGGACCCATAGAAAGTGTTCACAGATGGATTCGGTCTAATGACCTAGTCGCAGAGTGGCCCATCAACTTTCCGGCGACATCGAACTTCCGTCTTTTGTCATTTATGAGAAATAAGTTTTTGTCATTTATGAGAAATTTTCAGAGAGAACCGAAGTTGGTTTTTGCACGCGATCCCCGTGGGCGAACTGCGTTGCATCTGGCGTCATGGAGAGGCCACTATCAGTGTGTGGAATACCTGATCGAGAAGGGGGTAGAATTGGAAGCGGCTGACGAAAACGGCGCCACAGCTTTGATGTATGCTGTAAAGGAGGCATCCTCGGTGCATATCGTGGGTCAGTAGCTTTACTCTTTCTGTTTGAGTTTTCCTTCCGCTGGTGGACATTGGTTTTAGTTTCTTCAGAATATCTTTTGCACAACGGAGCAGATGTGTCCAAAAAGGATCGCAACAACAACACAGCTTTACATCACTGCTGTTTGAGCAAGAGCGAGGAATGCGGAAAGGCACGTGTTTTCAAAGGAATTAGAACCTTAACTACTTTAAGTATGTTTTTAGGTGTTGGCGAATCATTTGGAGAAGTACGACTCGAAGAGAGAGATTTGTAATGCCATCAATAATAATGGCGAAACGTTAGTTTTTTTTCCTGCATAAAGATTCCTCTAGCATTGACGTTCCTCTTCTCACTCCTTGTTACCAGTTCAATAGCGCCCCACGCTTTTTATAAATTAGTTTAACATGACCAAATCTCGATATGCGTCTTCTTGATAAAATTTCGTACTGTAGTGTTCTAGAAATCGTGCTATATAATTTCAGTCAGATGCGTTTCCGGACTACTTGAACTCGGCTTTCAAACTGCATCAATTTGATGCTCTCGCATGCGCTATCTCTCCTAAAGTCAAACTTTTTCACACTGAACAGGTTCACTCACCCAGAGTCCCTTCCTTCCATGCCTCCCCCTTGAACGGCTTAGTCTTAGGGCTTTCACCTTCGTCCTTGGATTTGGGGCCGGGCCAAGTGCCGTTCTCTAATCGTTTATGCTCTAGCCATTCGTGTTTGGGCCATAGAAGAAAGTCCAAGTAGCCTGTAATTAGATTTACTTGAGAGGTAGGTGTCACGATGAATTGGATGGAAATATGCTTACTGTAATGGGAGGTAGTTCATTAGGGATTTAGGCGAGGTGAGTTAACTGCAAAGCGTGCTCCCGCAGCGGCCCACCAGGGCCCTCATAAAGTATTAAATGCTCTTATTCGTGTGATGAAGCATTATTGGTTTGTGAAGTAAGCTCATAAGTTTGCTATGATTCGTTCATATGAACTGACTCATCTTTCAGAAGCTTTGCACATCGCCCTAAGAAATGGTTTGATCGAATTTATGCTGAGTTTTGTTCCGTTCAGCATCGATTCGATGTGGATCAAGGTAGGCCTTATGAAGTTGCTAAAAAAAGATCATGTGTTCTCGAACACTTCCACCTGTAAAGCCAACGGAAATCTAACGATTAGACCTTGAGGTTGTTTTATTCATCTCAAAATTCATGCTACCTGTTAGGATTCGAGCGGCTCGACTCCCATTTGAGGCCGCTGGGATTATCTACCTCGTGGAACTGTAATGCAGTTGTTATTTCGTGCATGATGAACCAGGCACCGCTGGGAAAACATTTTTTTTTTTCCCCCCCCCCCTCTCCTTTTTATTCCCAGCTCGTACGGCAAAGTAACGTTCGCATACATGTATAATTCTTCACTTGTTTCTTAGTTTCGTGGCTTTAATCATTACAATTTGCTTTTTAATTTCTGCATTTTGTCCAATAATCTCCGCTGAGTGTCACCCCTCAGAATAAGATCAGGGGTAGAAGTCACGCACTTGGTGCGGGCGGCGGTCGATCTGTGCAACCGGAGAGCATGGCTCACACGTTGGGGCGAGGGGTTGCAGGACGCCCGGAAGGGCCCATCCCTATGCTCACATATCCACTTTGGTCTCGCATTTTAAGCGACCGCTCGTTATTCCTTTTTTCAATGATTTGGAACGTTGTGGTAATTTGTTTCAGATCGATTAATGAAATAATTTTCGCGTTCATTTCCTCATGCGAACCTGTTATTGACTGGTTTAGTTGAGATGAAGTAAACGAAGTAAAGTTAACGCAAAACAGAACTTTTCTCACAGACTGAGAAGTTTGTGGTCTTAATAAACTTTTGGCAAGTGTGATTACGGCAAATTTCGTATCCAAGACTGGGTTTTCTTGTGTTTATAAAGTCCCATGGTGCATAGCTTGAACCCTAGCTCGATATTAAAAAAGGATAAAGCATTTGCCGTTGATCAATCCCCTTTTGGGATGCGGCACGCATTCTACTTCCATTTGTACATTCGCAGTGGCATTTGAATGCGATGTGGCCTATACAATGACTTGCGGGGGCCAGCCGATGTTCAAGTCAGTGTTTTTTATCCTCCCAGACAAGTCTGGTACCAATTAACCGACCCCGGAGGGATGGAAGGCTTGGTTGGCCCGGGCGACTCACGACCCAGGATTTGATCCCGACCGCCCACCTCGATATTAGCTCTGCTAAAACTTTCCATGATAACATATACTGCTTTGTGCGAGTGCCACTTAAAACAAAAGCGTGAGGGCTGAGAGGCGGAGCTAATTTGGATGCATTATTGGTGCAAGAGCATTGCGAGACGTTCTCCCACACTCGCGAGCGTATTGATGATTTCTATGAGTTGTTGGTGTAAAAGCCATGTATAAGGTGCGGTAATTCTTGTCATTTAGAACCCACACACTAGGCGTTATCGCTGGGTATTCTGAGGATAGCTCGGAGTTGAATTTGTCCAGGTATTGATCAACTCTTGTTGCAGTAGTGTTGATTTAAAAGGTGCAGAGAACTCTCCAAAACATTCCCTTCGTTTTTTATTTTTATTTCCATAAATATTTAGGGCATTAGAAGCTTTGAAGGCTCACTGGCTGCAGCTGCTCAGTAGTGATCGTGTCCATCATAATCGTGTCCATGATCGTGTCCATGGCCTGAAACGCCCAAAGTAAAAATGTTGCACATTGTAAGGGTACGAAGTATTGCTGACTGTTATAATGTGTTACTGGGCCTCTTATTCCATGGTTCCCACTCCTTTGTCCATAATCGTTACCTATTTTACATGAAACAGTGGTAGAACTTTCAGTAGAGTGAAATGAGGCTTACCGTAATGGTCGTGTCCGTGGTGTCCATAAGGCATACCGTATCCGTGATAGTGGTCGTGATCGCCGTGGTGATCACCGTAATGAGACGGACCATGGTGGCCATAGCCATGATCATGGTCGAAGTCATGATCGTGACCGTGGTGCCCATCGTCGTGGTATTCGTAACCTTCACCGTGTCCTTCGTGACCGTGCTTTCCGTGGCCGTGGTCCTTGTCGTATTCGGACCCTGAAATCCAGTCAGAATCCTTTTACGATGGCGTAGAGATTGGAATGTTGATATTGCCTCACCATAATGCGACCCATGTTCCTGTCCTTTTGCGTAGCTTCCCCATCCACCGTACTTGTGGCTACCATAGTCACCGAAACCTTCCTTCTCGAACCCTTTGCTGTAACCCTTGCTGTATGAAGAATCATGGTCGTGACCATGATGACCCTCGCCGTATTCCCCGGAACCGTAGCCGTAGTGGTGCTCTAAAAACGCTTTTTCTTACATTTTTCCAGACAAAATTCCTATGTACAAATATTGCAAATACTGATGAGGATTCAGGGGCTCACCTTTGCACAAAACAATGCAGACTAATGAAGCCAGTACAGGAATCACGAGGCTGTTCATGGTTGATGTAGGAAGTGTTAGAAGATTGAAGGATATCTATAGCGACTGTTCGCCAGCTTATATACTAGGAGGTGCTGAAGCGTTCGATGGGGATCGTAGTTTTTACTGTAATGGTAACAGGTTTCGGATATTGTTCTTACAGTCATACAGCTTCCTCCGCTAGATAGTGGGTCAGAATAATCGTCTACAACTTGATTGTGAGTAAGACTATCATTCTTAGTACGTGTGCCTCAGACATAGAGCAGTAGTCGAAAAATCTTACCGTAACTTTTTCCGTGTCACTTTCTTCTCTTGAAAAGCCTCAAAGATGTACTCAGGAGTTCCTCTCTTGATCCTTTTGATCTGTGAAGGCCAAAGGATTTAGAACGATTTGATGGCATAATGTATCTTAATTTAAAACAAGTTGGTGAGGTTCCTTGGGCAGGTCATTTGCACAAGAAAACCACGTTTTGGCGATTGCTTTTGATAGCTACTATAGTGGATCGTGAGGCTACCTTACATGTATTGTGCTGAATGATGGTACGTTCGAGAGATTCTCTGAGGTGTAGAAGGCTAAGTGGAATGAATTTGTCCTGTTATTAAAGGAATCCTGCTCGGAAAAATCGTGATTCTATCTCACCCATAATTCACTGGCTTGGGACCCATCGTTCACGATAAGAACGAAAAGAACAAAAAATTGCATTTGTTTGGTAAAAAATTCGAAAAACCGAAAGGGCTGCTACGCGTTCAAAGTACCGCCGGACATCTGTCACAAATGCTGGCGACGGGAATGCTTCCACTTGGTTCTTGGAGTGCCTTCACTAGAAACTCTTTCTGGCCTTTTGACTTATTGCATTCACATCTCACACTTCTACTCCATCCTATTCTATCGATCGATTTGTCTCTACTCTCCAAAATCGCACGCTTTAACCCGATTCTTCATTGCGTCGCGCTGATACGTAGCGCCCCCAAGGCGGACTTCTTCCATGCTCTGGCTTTGGACTCCGCACCACTTACCTTCGATTGTCCATAGTGTGGTTTTTTGTATTGTTTCTCTCCTTCGAAATCTGATCCTAGCCGTGAGACTTGCTATCTTGTCTCGAGTGATTTCAGCAATTGACATATGCGTGTTGGTAAAAGTAAGTGTGCATATGATTTTTTCGAGGAAACGAATATCCTTAACAGGTAACGGGTAGGTTAAGTCAATTTAGGTTTTTGTGCACAAGTAGCCCCCCCCTCTTCAGTCACTACTATGTAATACGACAAATGTTCTGTTCCACTCTGGCATTACTTGACCCATTTTTTTTTTGCCCAACGGAGGGCTCAGTTCCTCTGCTAGTGCGCAAGTCGCCTAAGTCATGGAAAAATGATTACGACACAATCACTTGTATCGCTTCATACCTGATGCATAACTGCTCCTCCCTAGTCATGCTGTTGAAAAGATCATTTTACTCAGTGATGTTGTCCCCATATCCTTCCCAAATGTCTCGAATTCGAAAAGCCACCGTTGCAGATCTTTTGTGATATCACAACTTGCCCAAAACCCGCCAACTCTCAATCAAATCGTTTCCCTGGGTGGTGTACTTTTGAATCTCTTGTGAGGTAGAGAAAACTGTGGTCAAGTCAGAATCAAGAGCCTCGTTTTGTTGTGAATTCTCAGTGGATTTCCGATTCCTCACTATTTCGTATTTATCACGGTTGTCTGAAGTCATTTTGCTTTGGTGCTTTTGAGATTTCCTTTTTAACATTTTCGACCCCTTCGTACCTAGTTAGTTTTTATCAGCAGAATCTCTAGAATTATCATTTCACCAGTAGAGTACGGAAAAAGGCGAGGTTTTCTCTTATAGGTGGATGAGATCACCTTCCTTTCGTACATACCGTTCTTTTGTTTCATAGACTTTGAGATCAAATCATTGTCATTAAGGAGCAAAAGAACTAGTTGTTTTCATGCAGAACTTGCGTACAAGTAGAACATTTGTAGAAAAGGTCGAGTGACTGCGTCGGTAGAGAAACCAGTTGTTGAAAATATTCCAATTTCTTCGCTTTTTGAACGACGGAATATAAGGGGCAAAAGAGACCGGGGTTAACATTAATTACCCTTTTGGGCAAGGTACTACTGCTGTTTTTCTTCAATAATTTGATGCCACGCATTTGGTGAGTGTGCTGACCGCGCCACTCGGGTTTTCCGCTCGCCATGCGCATAGTCTAGGAACGGAAGTTGCTTAGATGATTTATGATAATGAATGATCACAATCAGCCTCTTGCCCCCCCCCCCCCCGGTCGTTCCGCCACGTCTCCACGGTGTATGCAACTCGAAATTGGGCACTAAGCATTTTGCTTGGAATTGCTTGGTAGGAATCACTGAAACCAGAAACTGGGCAGGACGTGTGTTGCCCGTGAAACAGTAAATCGCTCTGATTTACAGAGCTTTGATATCTTTAACGCGGGGTAGATAAACTTGTGACGCAGGCGTAAGGATTGATTTGGAAATTTCTTGGAAATTTTTGTTCTTCAGGAAGTTACATGTCATATATATGTTCTGTACATAAGTACGTATTTTGGGACGTTTCTATAATGCTGAACAGAAGCCGAATGAATGGTTGATTTTGAGAGATCTGAGACCTTTCTACTTCCGCGCTTTTTTGCAATGGACCTGACGTCGACATCGGCATTCCTCGTTTCTCTTTGTCTCGATCTCAATGACGTTTTGTCGCCTCCTTGCCTAGCTTTCAGCTGCCATGTTTTTCTATTGGCGCTAGTATTCATCTTTGTTTCGGCCCTTTATTCTCTCCTATTCCTTTTTTTACCTTTTATTCTTAGCAGCGACCTCATTTAACACTATCACTCTTCTTAATGCCTCGTGGACTTCTGCTCTTCACTATGTCGGTCTGCTCATCGTTTTTTCATGCACATTATCTCTTTCATTCACAACGCCGTTCACTTCCGAGAATTCCAGTCATTCATACAGCAACCTATTCATTGTAGCTTTTGTTCTGGTTTATTAACTGTTTCAAGTTCTTCATAACAGTCGCTGATTTTGGTGTTCTTTTCTGAATGCGGGTAGGAAGTGGCTTTAGATCTCATTGAAAGTGGCAGTAAATTTGCAAAGCGCTTTTTGTGGGCCAATTATGCAAGAACGGTAGTACGATATCAGTTTAAGGCAGAGCTTACAACGTCGTGGACGGTTCAAATTGGAACACGCTTCTCAGTGTAAAGTTTTCAACATCAAAACAAATCAAATCAAACGTTCAAAATTGGCACATTGCTGGCCTAAGCATGCTTTCAGAGGCATGTGTTTAGCAATCCATAAATAGATACACATCATTGTTATGTGGAGTTTGCTGGAAATATTTGATTCTATCGCCTTCCTGATTCTGATAACTGTTGAGCTTGTATGCTTTTTTTGAATTGAGTTTAGTTGTGTGGTCTATTGAGGAGTTGCATCAATTTTCGCCGCTTAAGGTAGAAGCAGCCTGACTATTGCACAGTAAGAACTGGAAGTGTCCTTCACATTAGGGAGGTGTCACACTGGACAACTGCATAATCGCCACAGCGATAGAGCTGTCGCGTTTGTGCAGTTGCTGAGTCTGACATATACCTTACACCTTAGGTATTTCTCAAGAAGTGGGGTGCATCCGGAGAATTATCGCCTCTTTTAATTTGGAAAAAAAGCGTCTGGAGCTTTCACGCTGCAATGATAAACTGAAATTTCTGAACGTTCTCAGCGTTATGTGAGAGCGGAATTCGAATATAACAGCTCTGAGGCGGTGAAAACGAAACATTGGCATTTATAGCATAAATAGTTTCTTTGCAATTGATGTGCAGATGAAACTCTTCAAATAGCTTTATGTGACGACGTTTCGGGCCGTAAGCCCTTCCTCAGGTCTACAAACACAAAAGGCTAATTGTACAACAACAATCGTTCTAGATGAAACCAATACAATACATTGAAAAAAGCCTTAACAACTGACCAGCTTAGGGATTGGATTAGGGGAGCGGGTCAGTCCAGGGAGTTTCACGTATCGCTGCAAATGATGTGAGATGACCATGGGAAAGACTATGTGAGAGGGGCTCACCTCTTTAGCTGCTCACTCGAAAAATAAGAGCCCTCTCACATAGTTTTTCCCATGGTCATCTCACATCATTTGCAGCGATACGTGAAACTCCCTGGACTGACCCGCTCCCTAATCCAATCCCTAAGCTGGTTCACTTGTTAAGGCTTCTCATTTTTCAATGTATTGTATTGGTTTCATCTAGAACGATTGTTGCTGTACAATTAGCCTTTTGGTTTGTAGACCTGAGGAAGGGCTTACGGCCCGAAACGTCGTCACATGAAGCTATTTGAAGAGTTTCATCTGCACATCAATTGCAAAGAAAGTATCAAACAATGAAACTCAGGAATCCTATGATCTTGGTCGAGCATAAATAGTGTAGCAGGCGGAATCGAATAAAAAAGCGCCTTTAGAAAATATTAGAACCAGTAATCGTGGTGCGCAGCTAATTATTTTTAGACAAGAAATCTGCAAACTGATCAACAATCGCGCGGAGAGGTGATTTTTCACCACGATTGGGGTGATGCCCGTCCCTCTCAGTTCGTATGATTGTAAAAAATTGTGATAGAAAGGGAATAAAAAGCCCCACATAACCAGCCTATTCTATAGCTTTGCCTAGAAAGGCTAAATCAATGCGTTGCTCCAAAATGCACTCGAGAGGCCCTATTAATTCATATTGTTTTGAAACGTAAGCGAATTACGAAGATTTTAAAAGGATCACAGGAACGCTGTCGTCCACGCACACATTGGTACAACCAGCGGCTGAAAAAAGCAAGGAGAATAGGGCGGGGGGGGGGGGGGGGGGGGGGGGGGGGGGGGGGGGGGGGGGGCGTCAGGAAACAATGCAAAACGGACCACCCTTTTTGGCGCGTCTGGTTTTCACAATGAACCGGTGACAGCATCAGGAAAGCGGACGCCCTGTGAAGCCGGGTTCTCCACAGCGCGTTCGAGATGGCAATCATGTCAAGCCACGCTGCAATAGAGTTGCCCCAGTTGTGTCGCTGCCAGCAGCGCAGCTCGTCGTAAATCACTCATATGCTCTCCCAATGCGCTCCCTCTATCATAATCGTCGTATTCCCTTCAAATTGTCAAATATTGTTTGCGAAAAAGATTTGCATTAATAGACAAAAGAATCTTCATTTTTGAAGTGCTTCTTGCTGTAAAATTGACAAAGTAGCGTCAAGGAACAATTACCCTCACCCATGTACTCTGTATTATTTTGCCAAAATAGTTTTCAAAAAGTGTAACAATTAGCTTAATTTGATGCAACTCTTCATTCATTCTCAGTTGTAATGATGAAGTGTCTTGACGTCAACATTTAGCTATTTGAGTGAAACACGATTTTTTTTGAATTCCACTTCTTTCTCAGTGTCCAGACGAATATTTGCCAGTGCATATAGTTAATCTCATAGGTGGATGTGGTACGGTGGTTACTGGTGTTGCTTACTTGGCGCGCGATTGGGGAGTCAAGTTTACGAGTCAAATCTTCCTCCAGATGGGCTGAACCTTACATCGCTTTGGGATCGGTTAATTAGTATCAGACTCGTTTGTGAATATAAACATCGGCTTATCCATTGGTTGCCAACTTCAAGTCATTGTGTTGGCTGAATTACATTCAATACCAGCATGGCACTGAGTCGAAGTGGGAAGCATGGCGCATCTCGGAAAACAATGAGCGCCGAATGCATTTTGCTTCAGTTTCTAATGAATTCTCAGCCTAATGGCGGTTCGGTCTTCTAGCGTGCATGAGGCGCATTCATTCTTTTCCACACCACCCATACAGCGTTTTTCATCCTTATTTTTTTCCTCGTGTCTTAGCATTTTCAGCCACCATGCAGACCCTTTTTTCCTTACCATGTCCTCCCTATCGTACGTTTTCTGCTGCGTAACGCCATTGCGATCACTAATGGTTGTTCTCATTGAATTTAACTTGCTTACTTTAACACCATCCCAATCTGAATTATGGCTGACACGCGAAAATAGAGCTCTTTTCGCGTTGCTCACCTTTTTACTTGGTGTGAGATTTTGGGCAACACAGGGATTGTGTATTGAACTGAGGACATGGTACAATATTTGCTTGGAGTACAAGTACATGTGTTTTAGAACAATTTATTACGAGACTATCTGCAAATTTAATGGTTGCTCATTTCGAAGATCAAGGAGCACGCTTGTGAGACTGATTCAAGTAGTTAGTAATGTCCGAAGCCTGAAAGTAATCATAATTATAGTTGTATCTCAGCGGGGGGTTAATTACGAGTGAAGGTGGTGTTCTGGGACCTCGCAATTTTCGGCTGTTGTAGGAATACTACTGATAGATTAGATAGGCTTTGGATAGGATGTAGGCGTCCCAGATGGCTTATATGGTTCACATTTGGTTATTTCTATGACGCAGGGTCAGTCAGCCGTGGATTCGATTCCCAGGGGTCGGCTCATGTTTTACTTTCTTCGGAAAAGATGGGTTATATTTCGTAAAAGTCACACTGTAATTGTGGAAAGCTTATTTTTAGGGAGAGGCCGGGGAAGGGGGAAAAGTGTGGTGGGAGGAGGGAGGGCGAATGAATTTAGCCACGTAATCCAGCGAAGCTGCTCTCAACTGCAATGGCTGGGAGGGGCGTGGGAAGAGGGTGGTCGTGTTATCCTCAAAATTGCCCAACGTAGAAGTGTGGTTGACCCTGCTGTTACAGCATGTTCAGCTTCTACGCTTTAAGAGACCCAGAGGAGTAGTTTGTAGACCAGTGGAGCAGTTCGTAGTGACCTCCATGATGTCCAAACGGCGAGCCGTGTCCAAAGAAGTGGTCGCCATGCCCATCATGGTGGGTTGGGCCGTGACCATAGTCGAAACCGCGGCCGTGATATTCATCGCCATGTCCTCCGTGGCCGTGATGGTTGTCGTATTCAGATCCTGAAAATCCATTCAAAATATTCTTTTCAAAGTTCAAGGCAGATGCTGTACACTACCGTAACGGGATCCATGCTCTTCTCCCTTGGCGTAGCTGCCCCATCCACCATACTTGTGACTACCGTATTCACCGAAGCCTTTATGATCAAATCCTTTAGTATAGCCTTTGTCGTATGAGTGGTCATGGTCATGACCGTGATCACCGTGACCGAAGTCGCCGAAGCCATAGCCCCAGTTGTCTGAAAATAGATTGAAGGTTGCGTGATTGTAGTAATAAACTAAACTCTTTAAAACTACCGCTGGCTAAGGTAATGCAAGCTGAAGCAGCCAGTGCAGAGAGGACGAGAGTGTTCATGGTTCTTCTGATAGGAGTGTGGAAGTCGCTAGGTGCTGATGTGTGATTACAATTTTGCTTATATACCTTCGGATACTGTAGCAGTGAATAGGAAGCAGTAGCTTTTTCGATTATGATAGCAGGTTTGAGCTAGCGCTGAAGCCTCAGTCGTGTTTCTAATGTAGTGGAAAAATTTGTGCATGTATATGTGAAGCTTTTTCGAGAGAGTTGAAAAGCGTAGTAGAAACTTTGAACGATTTTTGTTATCTGATGGGGCCGGCTCATTGCGACCTGTTTTTACGAAACAATTCGCGGGCTGTCTCGAATATCAGTGTGTCTCTAAGAAGACTTGCAAGTGCACATTAAAAGAGCAAAGTTGACCGGAAATTTCATTCGGTTCTTTTGAGTAGTAGTTTTTTGGAATTTTTGACAGTTTTTCGAAGTTTTTGATGTTATTTGGAAGCCTGCAATCTCACGCACATACATATAATTACGTAACTCGTGAATATTTACCAGTGTGTTTAATTTAAGGACCAAGAACGATGGTTCATGTTGCATGAAAAATTTTTGGGCTATCAGTTCATTGCTCCCAAAGTGACTCATCGAATGAACAGAGTATGTGCTGGAAGAAGGTTTGAGCCAAAACTGCTCAATAACATTTCGCTGATTATGAATCGGGCAGTGAAGATTTGAGCCACTAACAAATATAATAGCTGACCGACTGCTAAGTCGACCACCAAGCTGTTTCGGACAAACTGCTTTTTGTGTCTACGTGTATTGCATATTCTGCAAAAACAATACAAGTGCTAAGAGATAGAATAAGCTAAACATAGGAAGATGCTGGTTTTCGAGTGACACGAAAACCGTTAGAAATAGTCAACGAAATCTAAAAGACCTTCGTCAATTAGCAAAGATAAGTTTCGGAATGTTTCCGGTCAGTCGAATAAGTCTCGGATGCAAATGAATGATTCTTCTGATAATTCTTTGTACACGATTTTTTTTGTGGAGCGTTAAGTTCGTGCAACCCATCGATCGTACAGGTGAGGGGGGGGGGGCAAAAAAAAACATCTTGCCTATAGCTTACATAGCAAACTTTTCGTTGCGAAGGATGTCTCCGTTGATGGAAGTATCACAGCGAAATTTTTTTTCTCGAGTGTTCCTTTGTAAGCAGAAGCGAACACTCCTTCACTTTTCCCACCGTCATCAGAAGATGACATCTGCTATCGTTGTCCAGCTCAAGGAGGCCCGCTGATTGTTCGGCCTCGAGCAGCTGCCTTATTTCTTCAATCGATTCGGTGGTGAACAGTTCTCCAGAAGTAGTTTAACCCATCAAGGACCCCTTTCGACTGGGTTTCAGATAAGGTTGTGATGGAACACGATCCGTTGAGTGAATTGTTGAGTTCTAGTTGTGCACCATGTTCCCTTGGCAGACTCTTCTGATATCGTGAGTGTAGAAGGTAGCGGCGAAGTTTTTTTTTTCTCAAATCTTCAGTTGGGACCACAGGTGAATTTAGTACAGTGCAAAGGATTTTCGATCTGGATGTGGAGACAAAATGTTTTCTTTTTATCGCCCCTCCCTTCTTATTTAAAGCATAATATATATATCTCCAAGAATCCAATGCTTCAATCAAAGGTTAGCGCCCTATCTCCTAACTAAAGAGAACCACAAGATAACAGCGTTCTTTTGGTGCTTCCTAATGTTCGTAAAAAGTTTGGGCTTTCTCTTCCGGTCGTTGCATCTCCTGTGAAAGACTATGATATAAAATCAATGCATGACCTTACGGCCTATTGACTCTTATGGTTCCATCGTTTCCTTTAGGGAATTATTATGGGCTGTCGAGTGTTTTTTTTCTTCACTCCACAGGCGGAACTTATGTGAGGGTGCATCGGACGGAAAATCTCATTGATTGATCCATATGAGAGCCAACGACGAATATTTCTCGACACGTGCAAGAGGTAGTGTCTTTTGAACTGGGAAGTGGGGAGCTTATATTTAATGAATCGAACTTAATTTTTGAAAGTATCAGAAAGGATTGATTAGTTTAGTCGGGGCTATACAAGTAGGGTGGGCACGCCGCATTTTTTGAACAGAAATGTATGTCAGTGGGACTGCTGCTCGCTACTATACTGTCACGAGAATTGGGGAGTTCGTGAGCCAGGGGGAGTGTAGGGGGGTGGGGGTGAGGGCAGTCACTTGACATGCGTGAAAAGCTGGGTGGTGCCCTACCCCACTTGGATAGCACCGACAGTATTTTGGCAGTCGCTTAAAATCTCCTCAGGAATTACCATGAATTTTGTTGGATTACGGTACTTTAAAAAATTTCAGAAAGCAGGTATTTTTCTTGATTTGCAGCATCAAAGACACCAATTTTTTTGGCTGAGCTTACTTTGAGCGGATGTCAGGCATTCAGGTAAAAAAGATGGAATGGGGGCATCAATCACAGTGAGGAGTGGTCTGTGTGGTGCCCTAGTTGGGTAAGGAGGGTCGTATTTTACTATAAGTTCTTCAGTATAGCATACATTATCGTATGATGTATGCTATGTGCATCATTACGCAATATACAGGGGGGGCAAAAAAAAGACATTTTGCCTCCACTTCCAGATGGATTTAAGCACATTTTACTCAACTCAGACCGAACGGTTCCAACTTATTATTAAAGAGTGCATTCCATTCTATAAGAAAATCTTCATAGTGGCCACGTACGTGGACGGCATCAGAAGAATTAGCCCTGGAAACATGGTGCACTGGTCGATCTCAATGGGGTCTTCGAAGGATCGTGTACCATAACGACCCTTACTGGAAAGCTAGTTCCGAGGGGATTTGCACAGTGGTAGCTAATGCCTCTAGAAAACTATCCAACATTAAATCGATTCACGAAATTGCGTAAGAGCTTCAGGCTGAAGCTCTTACGGTAGACCTCCTTGAGCCTGACGACGGTGACAGATGACGTCATATTCTGAAGACGGTGAGGGCAGTGAAGGAGAGCCTGCGTACACTAATAGAGGAACACTTAGGGAATACTCTGCTGAGGAACTCCCGTCAACGACAGCAATCTCTGCGAAGAAAAAAGAGCCGAAGTCCGACATAGCAAATGGCGATCATGTTCTCAGCAACATATATCCCCGAGTAAACTACCCAAACTTTTGGCCGCAGTCTCTCCCTTCACGTCTACTCCAATGTTGAAGGAAAGCCCCATGTGTACTATGCGGACCAAGTGTGGCGCAGCAGATAGAAACGCTGTGTTGTACATCTGCAAACTGTTGCCAACTCTTCTATGCCTGTGGTTTGGTTTGATTTGTCAGAGTTCCCAGAGTATATGAAGTACTGAACTTCATCTCACTTATCCCTTTACCTTGGTTTGATGAGACAATGAAGTAGTGCTACCGTTGCCATTTGAGGCCACATGGTTTTCAGGGACGGGTTTCTTTTACTCTTCTCTTCTACTTTTCCGGATATGTACTGATTTGCTGATTGTCTGATTCTCAGAGGTTAAAATATTTAGAAAAGCAAAAATCTGAAGACACGTAATTGATACGCCACCAAATGATCCATGTTCCCAAATAAAAGTCGAATGCGTTGCGTATTCCCATGGCATCGTGCGAACACTAAACCTTATTCTTTCACCACTATAACCTGATAGTGTTGTCGATAGTCTTACTACTTTTATTGCTTGATGTTCGGAAAAGTACACAGTTCCGATGAAATGAGTGAACTGTAATTGTAGTTCTGTACTGTTTTGTTTACTGTTGTGCTGTTTTCACTCGTCGACCGGTTTTTAGTGGTGCGCCACAATAAAGTACGCGATCAGTTTTTGCTAACACTAGTTTCGAAATTTCAATTGGTTTCATGTCACAAGGCCTACTGGAATGCTTTAAGGGGTCACTTCACCCCACTTTTTCTGGCATGGTATAAGTGGCCTGTTTAGGACTTCTTGGGCTTATATCTATCTGTCTGGATGATGATTGGATTTTCATCGGCATCATTTTCATTTAAAGAACTAATCTCATTTT
>MU911851.1:8457-23065 GCA_036418205.1 Ostertagia ostertagi
GGCAAGCACACTGCCGTTGGAGATCCCAAGTGATGGGCTTGTTGGAAGACAGAGGATGTTCGGTTTCTTGTTTTTTATGCTACGGCATTCGACAGAGTTATCCTTCTTTTAAGGTTTCGACAAGGAAGCAGATCAAATCACTGATTTGGGAAGTTCTCCCAGACTCAAGGGTAGTAATAATTTTTTGGGGGTGCAATTAGGTCAAACTCACGTAGTGAAAAAGGGAAACGGGGCGCCTAAGTGGAAGTGACGTGTAGCGCCAAGCTGTAAGCGCCATAATTGTACTTCTAAGGATCAGTTACCCCGCCGTCAAACGGATCGTCGGCGCGGGGATGCTCGCCTGCGTGTTTTCGCGTCTTTCCTCGCTCCTTGTTGGTCTTTTCGCAGACTCGCCTCTCACCCGGAATCCTTCGTTTTACCGATTATTTGAAAATGAGCTAGTTGTGCTCATGAGGGAAGGTCGGCAGATTAAGCCGGCCATTTCCCATGAAATGTAGCTTGTTGCACTCGCATTGAAACGCTGATCTCCAATCTGTCCTCAAAAACTGCCAAACTACCCTTTGAACGGGCTTATGAAAAGGAAACGACATTGGTCTCAGCTGACAGGCAGGCGATCGTGAGATCTACTACTTGGTGAGCTTTCTTTATTCTGGTTTCTCTACTTTAACAACGCTTGCCTATTGTTACCTGTTCAAAGCGTTGTGAGCAGCTTCTAGAAATGCTATGCCCTGCTTCCTTGGCTCCACATAGCGCTCTCACCACAGTGCAAGCGCATGGGCATTATAGACACTCTTGGGCAAATGTGCCTAAACTTCTTAGAAGCTGCACCCCGTGTCTTCATACCTCAAGTAAGCTCGGACCGCTGCCAACTGCGGTGTTACAGCGCTAATCTCAAGCCCATCGTGCTCTAACAACAAGGGCTTTTTATGCTATTCTAGGCGAAAGGGCGACGATTAAAAAGCCTCCGTCACTCCCTTGAGAAAGTCTTTCAGCGGAGACAGATTTGAGATCGTCGTTTCAAAGACCGCAGCTGCGTACATCTCATTGCAAATGGGCATTTGATCCCTCCTGATCGGTAGTTCTCGACTTTTCGATTCACAGTCTGCGCGTAATTCTTGAACCTACTGACCTGTTTGCGTCGAGGGAGTTGAGGACTTGACGAATGGGCCGATGAGCGTTGAACGATGACAGCAGATTGCCTTTTTCAGTCGACCAACTCTCCAACCAGCCGTCTTCGCTCGCTACAAAATTGAATTTGAGATCTGTTTACCCGCGGTAATACAACTGAGAACCAATAAAAAGTGTGGTCCTACCGGAGAAGGCCACGCAACCGTCGGAGGACAGCGAGACTGCCGTGAGCGGTGCTGTACAGACGAGGGAATGCGCAATGTCTCCAGTGCTGACATTCCAAACGATGACCTGCAAGTGGGGGTTGTCATAGAGCTTAAAGACTTCACGTCCAACGCGGATGCGCCACGTCTTCGTTTCCTGCACGAATTACACTACTCACAACAACGAACCTTTTTGTCCTCAGCTCCGGAAATGACGAGGCGTTCGTCGTCCGCCAGCGCCACACAGGTCACCCTTCCTTCGTGGCCGACAAGTACCTCAAAGTGTTCGATGATAGCAAATCCTATCTTTGGGGTTGAATACTGCCAGAAAAGTTACCTGTGTGAGATAGCCGGAATCGATTTGCCACAGCTTGCACGATTGGTCGCTCGAGCCTGAATAGTGAAATGAGCATGTTTTGCCATGGGACCTATCTTCAGTCTAAAAATATAGAAGTCTGAGCGGACCAGTGGCAACGAGCGTCCCCAGCGCGATCGCAGCAAAGCAGGTGATCTCCTCGTTGTGCGACAGCTTGTTCTTCACTACCGCGTCCTTTCCTCTCCAACAGTCCACTTTCATTCTGCAAATGCAAACTTCTGTTCTCTCTCTTCATCAGAGACGATCTGGGAAGTTCCTACTCTTTGGAATTCTTCGGACAGTGGCCAACCACCAGTTTGCCATTGGGTGGCGCGAAAATCGGCGGCGCATCCCTGCGTTCATCACCTGAACTAACGGAGGTAATGGAAATGCAATAATTTGTGGTTCTAGACCACTTCAGCTGCCCAGCTTTAGCCTGCGAGCGTGTCCCTCTCGCGATTTCCGCACCTTCAAATCCCCTAATTTTCAGTCAGCATCTTTACGTATTTTGTTCTTTGTTTCATATGCTGCGGTGAAAATAGAGTTGGAGGGGCCACTCCATTGTGTTCCTTCGGTAAGGATGAGGATAAGAGCGTGGATATCCAGGGTGAGAGAACCATTGGCCAAGAGCAAGAAACTGGATGGGTATTGGGTAAGATGCTGTATCTTCGCGCTTCCTTAGTCACAACAAATCATTATCACACATACCTTTATACACAATCCGATCACTTAAATAGGCCCCCACGACTCCAATCTTTGCCATCAATGGCTAGAATGCTCTATTTTCGTGGCGCAGGACGGCCTGTTCAAAAAATACTGACGACACTGAAAGATCGAGAGGGTGTGAAACATTCCTTTGACTGATTCTGGGCCGAAGCTAAGCGCGTGCGCGACATCTTGCAAGCGGCGACCAACGTTATTTCCACAGAAACAGTTCCGATTCCATTTGCTAGCGCACTGATCCATCTTAGTGAACAGTGGACAAAAGTTCTCACCATGCTCTCCTCGTCGCCGAAAATCTCCCACTGACAGAGTTTGCCCTCCTTGTCGCAACTGAACACCCGGTAGTTCTCCAGCGGACAAATCGACACGATCTCCGTGGAATGCAGCTGGAACAATAATTTCTTCTACTCTATGATGTTTATAGGTGATCCTGATGTATCCTCTGCTTCCGAAAACCAGATGCGCGTCGAGTGCAGACCACACACCACAAGTGACGACAAAATGTAAATGTTTTCTGCCAATGAAATGATTAGCCTGTTGCAGTTGTATTCTATCAGTTGTCACTAATTACAACTATCATTTACCAACTATCAGCTATCACTATGAACCACTAGTAACCAGATTTACTTGGAGTCGTCACTTGTGGTGTGTTGTCTGCACTCGACGCGCATCTGGCCTTTGAAAACAGACATTATGATTATACTGTTCAGTTCTCATCCCTTTCTGATTACTTCCCATAAATTTTCTTAGGCTTTTCGTAAATAACGATACCCCGCCCCTGTTCTCACAAAGGAAGGGAGAGGGAGATAATTGTCGTCTCCGAGAGCGCAACGCGAATCACCGCGCGCTGTTACCGTGACCCGCGGTGCAAAGTGACGCGTTTTGCACTCGGGTTTGCTTTTCAGATGTAATGACACACCCGAGTAACAAGGCTGTTCCAAAAGTCATACGGGATCACAGGTGACAGCGACCGTCCACAGATTTCGTCTGTGGAGATTCGCCCTCCCGGGAGGGTCGCAATCGCAGTAATGCTGACGTACACTGAATGTTCGGTGCAAGGTGCCCGAGGAGCAGTCGAACACGCTGACGCTGCCGATTGTGTTGCCACTGAGCAGAAACGTCTGGTTGAAGGAGAATGCCAGACAGGACACCGGGATACCCTTGCTTTGTGGAACCTGAATAAAAGACTGAAAAAAGCACGACGGGAAACGAAAGTTGAAGGCCACATCGGGGGAAGCCTTGGCTTGCCCAAACGAGGCTTTCCTCTAAAGACGAAGAATACCCTGCGTGAACGTACCGTTGACAAACACTGGCAGATGTCGAGGTCCCAGACGGCCACGGGACGCCATTCGTACGTGCCACAGGCGGCGATCTGAAATAGCCCGCTGCGATCATGTTATCCCTAGGCGACCGGGTAGAAGACATACCTTGTCGTCCCACTCAGCGCGATGGCCGTCACGAATCCCATGTGCCCGGAGGCGTCTGGGGCGTCGTGAACGCGCTTCTGGATGTGCCACACATCTACTCGTGGACCACACCGAGAAGAGGAACAAAATTGTCGACGAGATCTGAAGAAAAGATTATTCGAGGAGGGATCGTGAGAAGAAACAAATTTGTCCAAACGCTTCCCCCCCACTCGAATGTTTCGTGAGCACACTTTTACACTTGAAAGAAGATCACCTTGATGTTGAAGACGGCAAACGGAAGCTGACAGTCGAGCACGTCCACGATTTGGCCATTGTGGATGTCGTAGCAGTAGACGATGGACTTCGTGGCCGCGAACAGCTGGCAGTCGTCCTGAGCGCAGGCCAACGCGTTCACCTGAAAACAGGGCACATTCGAGGCTTAACACCTGAAGCCACTCGCACTGGGTGGCCTCGAGAAGCGCGTTGTACGCGTTTGTAGATGTATTTGCGTTGGAAAACGCCATATGCTAAATGCATGAGCAGATGGGAGGTCCATTCTTGGGGTTTCATGCTATTGTTCAGCCCAAGTCATCCCACTGATTGTTATTTTAGGAAGTGTCATTGTCTAGGCACTTACTACACTACCCCTCAGATAGTTAACTCTTCAGAGGGACCGCGACGCCGAGCGAAGCGAGTTAGGTCTATGGAGGTGTGGCGCTCGTCCCCACTGCTCGGCGCCTTACCCTCACTAATGCTCAAAGATACGCGGCACAGGTCACAAGTTCAACGAACCCGTCCTTCGTGTCCCATCAGCTCGTGCAGCTCCTGGGCAGCAACTGTTGAGAAAACTCGCAGCGTCTCGTCCTCGCAAGCGACGATAACAAAGGCGTCATTCCTGAAGAGAACTGGATGAGTACCGAAATAGAAGGAATACTCAAATTCTGAACCGAGAACTCACGAAGTGATGGCAATGCAACTGACTGGGGCCATGAGGCCTCCCATTCGTGATATGCAGCGACCCGTCTCGAGTGACCACATTTGCACGATGAAGTCACCAGATCCTGGAAGAGTGCAGCGAAATCAGCGAAAGAGCGAAATTTTGGATGCTTCGGTTGGCCATGTAATTTCTTATAGATTGATAAGCTCTACTAAAATAGTGTGACATCCTGGCTAAATGAGAAACCATCCCAGAGTCCGACCCGAGCGGCCGCGCCACGGCTCTGAAATCGACGCACGGTAAGAACTTCTGCCTCATCATGCTTCGCTCGGGAATATATAGAATTTTGATTGTAGGTATCTTCGTCAGGGAGGGATTTTCTGTGGATGTTCTTCAAGAAGACAGCAATGCCGCAAAGCAAAGCTCTCCACGGCCAGCCCAAGCGTTCTGCCTTGTGGGTGAGAATGCACAAAATTCACCAGAAATTGGGCAGAATTGCCTTACCTGTGATCAGAAATTCATTATTGACAGTGAGCTGAAGGGAGACGACGCTGCCGGTGTGCTCCGTGAACGACTTCAGTACTTCGCCGCTCTCGAGATCAATCATCTAAAAACGCTGGGCTTATCAGTCCGGGCTCGGGTTCACCTCCCAGAAGGGCGACACGCTTACCTTGGCTGAGGAGTCGGCCGAACCGGTCACCAGAAACGTGTCGTCGCTGGCCAGCACACAGCAGATGATTTTGTGCGAGTGCGGTGTGAGCATCCTTCATGCATTCGCCCTGAAAACCATCCCAGTGAAGAAAATCTGCCATTCCGCCCTCAATTGTGCTCACTTTAGTGAGGCACCGAATAAATCGGAGTGACCTTATAATATTAAGAATCAGTCGCCTGAACTCACGCTGATGAGGCTCCATATCCGAACGGACTTGTCAGTGGAGGTGCTGACGAAGAACGTGCCGCTGGTGCTGCACGACAGGGAAGTCACGTTCCCGGTGTGGCCTGTAAGTTTGCAGTTTGGTGTTCTATTAGAACTTTGAATGACATAGCTTTGGAGAGGGGGGGGAGGACAGCCTCGTATCGGAGAACAACTTCGCTGGAAATCGGCGAGATGTTCACGAAGGACCCAGCACTATCTTTTTAGAAACAGCAGAAGTGATGGAGAAACGAGGGTACACGACAGGAGGTCTGTCGTGCGGCGAAAGGGCAGAGACGCAGGCGGGTCAGCGGGCGAGTCGCAGCGCGTACTGTAGCAATTTAGCGTCAAGTTAAATCCGAATGTGCTATAGTAATGCCCCACGGAGTACGATTCGCGCTGGAAATCGTTCGCTGACCCATCTGCGTCTCTGCCTTCTCGCTAAGCGACAGCTTCGTGTCGGGTACCAGAGTAGCTTTGAGGAAACATCTACTGTTTCGGTGAGCTGATAGTCGAAAATTGGGACTGCGCTCAATTGAGGGGCAGAGATGGCCTTGAAAGCTCGCATCTTCGAGCACTCACCATTAAATGTGGTCATCAGAGACTGCGCGGCGATGTGATACATGTAGATGACGCCGACAGCGGACTGATTCCCTGAGATGAGGACGTGCTGGTGGTTGAACGTCGGCGCGCAGCACAGTCTGGCCTGCTTTCCAGTCCTGCAACGGGTGGAAGTGACCACAAAATCAGAACTAATATCACATAAAGCCCTTGAGAACCGCTCTTCTCGTTTCGATTCAGTCGACCAGGTGATCGTGAGCTGACTGCATTGCCCCACCTTGATGGTGAATGTCCGGCAAGTTTTCATCTGAGGCGGGGCGATCCAGCACGAGAGCGGCACGAGCAGCGGCTGTCGGTTGTAGTTGTCCACCCAGGTCATTGCCTGCTCCACCAAAGTGTTCAGAAAGTGGCTGTTCTCGGCTGCAACAACAGCGATTACATTCAAAACTCCAAAGCTTAAGAGGTGTCAAGCGAGGGCGAACCTCTGGTGTACCGTAACCTTCCAATCACCTCAGCCGCGAGCTGCTCGCGATCCCTCAGAACCGTCGGGATCGCAGGAATCAGCACCTGCTCGCACAATACTGGAACGCGCGAGTTATTGTCTCGCTTGGATCACTACCTGACTGTCATTCCACAACCTCACGCTGATATCATGGTGAGGACTTGCATGGCGCATTCCTCGTACATCGATAAAAGGTGAACCATTGAGCAAGTACGAACCGCGCTGTCAATAAAGTCGAATTGGCACAACGCCATGTCTTTAAGGGCATCCATATTACCTTAACATAATCAGATAAAAATAGTACATTCATTTTTGAAAGTTCACAAGCGCTGGCGAAAGGTCTCAGGGACTGACTTAAGCCCGCAGGCTTAGGGATTCAAGCGCTCGTAGTGCTACCTGGACTTTCAACGTGCAACCATTATTACAGAACTGCTCTGCTTTCTTTATTTCCTTCGAAGCGTGTTAGTCGAGCCACCACACAAATAATATTGCTTATTCTCATCTACCTCACACCCTTATTAGTTGCCAGAAGCGTTGTAAACTCTCGCTGAACGGCTACAAGTCAAAATTACCTTTGATTCGGCGAAAGCAAATAAGAATATTCGTCATATTTACGGGTATTAATCAGGTAACCCTCTCCCAATCCTCCAATGGTCGGTGGTGTCAACACTGTCGTGAAAATGCTACCACTTGACACACCTACTCCGCCCCCAAATCTCAGACGTCATGCGGACCGACGAGAGGGTATACGGAGGTCAGAAGCAAAAACTCTTCACGATTTTCGTCCATTTCATCCACTTCGAAATATCCCAAGAATGCCCTTCGGATACGACTCTCCTGTCGGCTTTTTTTTCCAAATACAATCTCCCCCCCGCCCTCTGTTGGCAACTTCCTTCAAGTAGCCTGATCTTTTCCTCCGCAACGCTAAGGCTTTGTTGGCAGTACTGGTAGGAGCAAAGTCAGAAAACTCTTTTCCGCAATGACCTTCGATAGGTCAGCGTAAGAGCAAGCCAAGAAACTGTATAAACCTGAGGGTTCGTTCCAACGTACCTGTATGAAGTAAGTGAAACCAGAGATTATGTAACCGTCTGATATTGCATGCACCATTCTCACGATTCAATTTGCCTGAGGAAGACCTTGAAAAAGAGGAACATCATTCAGAGGTTTTCAATGTCGACCGTTCTTAGGCAGGTGTCAGACCTTGCGACCATTCGCTAGCGAGTCGCGCGACTGGTCGCCAGCTGACACTTGCCTTGTGGTGAGTTTGAATTGCAGGTTGTTGGTCGTCAGCAGTGGGCAACACCGGGCGATGAGCGTGCACCCTCCAAGGCTTCTAGGTTTAGTCGCCTATGCGTGAGACAATATTGGAGTTATGGAGTAATACCTCCAAGCGCTAGTGGACTCTTGCTTATGATTCTGCCTTCACATGGACTGATTCGCTGAAATCCCACCTATGCTTTTTGCTGACGATTTCGATTGGGTTCCATCCAGATGAGGCAAGAAGGGCGGGGCTTTCCATATAAAGTGGGACTTACTCCTGCTCCAAAAAGTAAATTGATATTATCGAAGAGGTGATGACAGTGTCTGTGAAATCGCCCTCGACCTTTACGTGCCCGAGAAGCGCCCCAAGGGTGTCCAAAGCAGCGATGGCTTGATACATTGCATATGGACTTAAAGTTAGTTGGTATCCATCCCGATCAGGCATTCAATAGGGAAAAGTGGCGTCAACGTAACAGAAGGCGGGGCCCCCCACCGGGGCCCTCCACCCGGGGGGGGGTAAGTGCTGAAAGAAGAACGAAAGGGGTAAAGAAGAAAAAGTAACCTGATAAGAGATTGCCTTTCGAGGCGATATGTTTTCGTCGACGGGCGAGGCGCAACCGAAGTAGTCGGCGATTTCACTATGCGTTATTTTGAGATCAAGCAACGTTGAGAAATACCTGAAAGCTGGCTTGAAAGTGGTGACTGCGGCTCGTCTCAAGGTCCGAAAAGGAGTTCGAGTTGACCCCAACCTGGCTCGGAATATCCCAACAAGGCAATGGTGGCTGAGTCGATACACTATGCGTCGGTCGACATAATTCTTTACCAACAGGCTACCTGACGAGAAGAAAAATACGAATTTGCTAGTAACGGAGAGTATCATGATAGTGAAGCGATTGATATGAACTGCTTAAATACCAAGAGATTCAACTATTCTATCCAGGAGAAGCGACGGAAACGCCACCACAGCGCCCAGCCTGGCGATGAGGTCGACCTTATTGGAGAGCAGGTCGAACAGCTCGAGTCGAGTGAGGCCGTGTGGGGCCAGCACGATGAACGAGCACAAACTCTGCACAGACAGCGCACCCAGCTCGGCTTCGATCCGTTCGAGTCGACCTGAAAGTGGGAGGATTGAGAGCCTGCCAGGCGAGTTGCGAGGGCTCACCTTGGATGCCGCCACTCATGACGCCATTCTTCCGCTGTAGCACTTGGTCGAGCAGGACCTGACCGACGAGAATGCTGCGATTGCTCCCGGTGAGCTGAAATAAAGCTCCAGTTATTGAAAGAAGACGTGGAGGGATAACCAGACATCCTGGCCCCACCATCTCGCCCGTCTTGACCCTCCCACAGCAATTACGTCACTTTATATGGAATGATATATTTCCGGAGTACTATAGCTGGCTACACGGAGAGTCTTCAAAGGCCGAGTGGCTCTCACCTTTTGACCAAATTTAGGTAATGGTGAATTGTTACAACTGGGTGGTGGTTAATGCCCCGCTGACCTCCAGAAAATTCCTGCTCATGCTTATTAGATGAATGGAATGAAGCAGAAGTGGTAAGGAAGAAGCTTTCAAACCTGCTGCTTGATTGTCGACCACTGAGCGCTGTTGACTTTTCTGCCGACCACGGACCGCTTGAGGATCTCAATGATGTCGTCGTCGGATGGCACATCGAGATTCAGCGTTTGGGTGATGGTGTAGGTGGACGAAATGGGTGAAACATTTGAAGCGGTCATGAACACAGCGAGCGTGGAAGGAGCCTGAAATCAGCTGGAATAGTTCGAAACGACGTACTGCAGATGGCGACACTCAGCGACGCAGGCCCACCTTTTGCAGTCGTTTCTCGATGGTACTCATGAAAGGGCCATATTTGAGCAGGTGCACATCGTCCAGAAACAGGTACAGCATCCCGTCGAGGGTCGCCAACATCTCATCGAAAATCTTGAGCTGTTCCTTGAATTTGAACGCCTGAAATTGAAACCCCTTTGCTCAAAATGTGGACGTTCCTGTGCCAAAGCCAGTGCTTTATCACCAACACTGATGACCGGTCGAGGATCCTTCGCAGTCAAAGCGCACAGCTCCAAGTTGATTTGTCGCCAAACTTCATGGGCGAAAACGGACGAGTAAGTGAGGTCAATAAATCTGAAAAGAGTCGAGTTTGAGAAGTGGGAGGTAGAATGCATGTCAAAACCACGACCCTAAAAAATGGTCAGGCAAATGAGGCTGAGGCGCTTTGAGAGGATCGGGATGAGCCAGGACAAAAGGCGAATCCAAAATATGGTCGCGAACTTGTTGGTGAAAGCCGCGCGACCTTCAAATCAGGGTCAACCCTACGTTGCTACAAGTAGCAACGGGGGTGGTCGTACTTGGATGGACTTGGAGGTGGGGAATGATTGTCAAGCCACGGGCCGTAGGACGGCCAGTCAAATGAGGATTAGGCGTTCTTGAGCAGGAGGATGAGGATGGCCAGGGACAAAGGCGAATCCAAATATCGGTTCGCGAACTTGTTGGTGAAAGCGGCGCTACTTCAAATGTGGTGGGCAACGACCCTACGTTGCTACAAGTAGCAACGGGGGGTCGTACTTGGATGGACTTGGGGGGGGGGTCGTAGGTAGCACGAAACATGTGATGAGATGAGAGCGCGCTGGAGAAAATTTGCAGGGTTTCATGGTTGGTACATACCCGCTCGACGGTGTTTTTTGAGGGAAAAAGTAGCTTGTGAAGAGGGGGTCGTACTATGAAACTTCTCGTGAAGGAGGGGGGTCGTAAAATTTTGCAAAAGGTACCAACGATCCAGGGCGCTCTCTTCGGCCTTCTTTCAGTCATCCGCACGGGGAAACACTACGGACGATCATGACCAAGGCAAATTCTTCAAGCTGTCTTCTTCGGCTGTGCTGACTCATTAACTGTCCGTCGAATAGTCGCACGTTATTCATACCTTTCCAACTTCCCTCTCCATAACACTTTGGCGCTGGTGCAGCCCAACGTAGAAAGCTCTCATCAGAGAAACTACAGAGACAGCTATGTTATGGAACAAGACATCTTAGTAAACGACACAGGGTCTCAGATAAATTGATACCCAAAAAGTACTGTCTATTTTGGATATTCTCGTTCACAGTACAGTTCCTGGGGAATGAGCACAGAGGTAGGCAATAACCCTTGATGACTGTTCCCCTTCCTGATGCATTCGATGCATGAGGTGATAAAAAGACTATGAGGGGGAAGTTTCCGTAAGTAATTCGATGGGACGCAGCGTCGCGACACTCACCGGTTGCCCCATATAAGGCCATGCGCTCTCGATTTTGCAGCACTGGAAATAGGGCCCGTCTTCGCGGCTGCGCGGCAGTCTCTTTCGCAGTACACTTGCCGATCTACGATGGGCTGGGCGATTTTTCGCGAAGAGGCTTAGGATTTTCCGAGAAACTGGACATTTCGTCGGAATTGCAGAGAAAAGGTGCCCGTACCTGATGATTTTGAAAACCGTTGCTGGGGCCTGGTCGTAGAGACGACAAAGCGCCTGAGTTTTTCCACACAGCTCCGGCCCTTGCAGAAGAAACACTCCTCCAGGTGTTGGCAGCGGCAAGCAGGCTCCGAAAGGAACTACTGAACGGAATTCAGACATATTTTCATGAACCTGCTCACATTCAGCCTTGAGTCCACTTCGTTGCGCACATACCACGGCCGTCTGGAACGTTCCGCATGAAAGCCTGAAAGGTTACGCGGTAAGGGTAAGGTTCTGTTGAGGAAAGTGTTATGTTACCCCTCACGGATGTTGGGGCGTCGCGTCTCGTCTATTGCGTATCCCGCCGGGGTGTGAACATGACGGGTCGGCACGCGATGGGTGAAGAGGACAGGTGTGGTTTTGAGTCGCTCCAATATCTAAGTACATTAACGTATCAGTTTATATAACCCACAAACAATTTTATTTACGGATTCGGAGAAATTTTTTAGGATGGCCGTTGCCGTTCGTATGACTGAAAGAAAATTGAGAACGCCCAGAAGCGAAAGTCGTCGCTGATAGGAAGAGAGGCAAGCAGATTTAGCGCGAGAATAGAACCCCAGTTAGGAGGTGAGCGTCGAAGCTTGGCTATAAATATTTTAAAGCTCTGAAATGAACGTGTCGAAAATCTCACCCCGAGTATATCGATTTGATTTCCCGAAAATGGCAAGATATGTGGTCCGAATTTGTGGTCACTAACTGCATTATGTTACTCTCGTCTGTTGTCGAACATGGGATTCCTCAAACCAACCACTCTTGGAATAGTGGCAAAAAAGATCGGAATCGGGGAGTATTGATGTGGTCCTCTGTTGTGGTCAGCCCATCCGTTCGGGAAATCGGAATTTCGAATTACGAGCAGGGCTCCGTAGCCACCCATTGACATTTTTTCCATTTCAAGCTGATTGGGACGCAAAAGGTTTCAATGATACGGTGACGCTCATGTTCATCGATATGTACTGCCCTCCCGGTCCTTAAAGGAATCTTGCGCGGAAAATTCTTGCACTCTTTCCTAACATGAATATGTCAGTTGTGATCACTGGAAATAGCACACAAAGTTTCACGCATGAAGATTCGGTTTCTGAAGAGAAACAAACGTACAAAAACTACACGTTATGGACCATCGAAGGACCAGGAGGCAGAGCCAGGCGAGGCATGGAAAGAAGACGGCGTTTGGCCGGCTACGTACCAGGCGACGCAATGAGAGAATCGGGTTAAAGCGCGCGATTTCGGAGAGTGGAGACAAATCGATCGATGGAATAGGATGGAGTAGAAGTGTAAGATGTGAATGCAACGAAGCAGAAGGCCAGAAAGAGCTTCTAGTGAATGCACTCCAAGAACCAAGTTTGAGCATCCCCGTCGCCAGCATTCGTGAAAGACGACGTCCGTGGGCAATTCGAACGCGTAGCAGCCTTTTCGAGTTTTCGAATTTCTAATCAAAACGAAAGCAATACTTCAGTTCTTTTCACTATTATCGTGGATAATGAGTCTCAAGCCAGTGATTTATGGCTGAAATAGAATCATGATTTTTCCGCGCAGGATTCCTTTAAAACAGCCCTTCCTCCGTTAGACAGGGGTTAATACGACACAAAGTTGCGCATAATGCGCATTAACTGCCGCTTGCAGAGGTTCCGGTACTTGTCGGCAGTCGCGAGGGTGAGAAACCGCCAATGTCTCTGTTTCCGGGCGGAGGATGTTGGCGAAGGAAGAGTTTGTTGGTCGGACTTTTCGGAAGATCTGGTTTTCACGCGCCCGAATCTTCTCGGCGATTTCGCGGCCGCCTTCGCGCAGTACGTCGCATTTGACACACCAGTTCCGGGCTTACCCTGCAAAGCAAGCTATTTAGAAGTATGTGGAGGTAGCTCCGGTTTTTAAGAGGTGTCGGCTCCGGGCTCCAGAGGCTTGCAAAACATGGAATTGGTGCTAGTAAACCGCGGTTAAAAATAGTTGCAATATACTGTCCTCCCCCCCCCAACTCGCTCCACCTGTCTCACTCACCGTCAAACTTCCGCAGTACCACCGTACAGCGACAGTTGCGCTCCAATGCGACAGCAGCAATCTTGTGCAGAGAGGACCAGAAAAACCGGCGCTGTCGGTCGACGGTCAGCTGGCTGCCATCGAACGCCTGAAGAGTCTTCGGAATAGGGCTGATATGAGAAGAAACGTCTGCCAAAATGGGAAAAAGAGCTGGGTCAACGGAACTAAGAGCTTGGTTAACGGAACTACCTCCGAAAACTCCAAACGGCCGACCCATGACAAAAAACCCTTGAATTTGAGACAGATTTGATTCCACGACTGGAGTCCCAAGAACAGACGAGACCCCGGTTATCCAAATAGGCTCGCCTCATGTCTTTCGCACCCATTTTCCTCAGTTCCATACTAATGCGGCACCCTTCCTCCTTCCCTTATTGGGGGGGGGGGAGGGATAACGTGGCATATTGCAGCAATCTCCATCCGTATCAATGCACTTACACTTTGTGCTCCTTTCTGCACCACTTTGGAGAGTTTCGCCCGCTGTTTCTCGTCCTCCAAGTACGTGTTCAGCCGGTACTCCTCTTCTTCGCTACTTCGGTCCAACACGTAGTGCTGGTCGAGAAGCTTCAAATCTGAAAACAAAAGCAACACTGGTGGAACCATTTCTCCCGTATGATGTTCTATTAGAACACTTCCTGGAACTCACCGGCACTTTGCTCGAATACTGCTGCTCGAATCGTTTCGAACTCGCCTTTCGGAATCCTGACAGGAGGTCCAACTGTGCCATACTTGTCTCCAAGAACGCACTGAAAGCGTTATCTCTGACTTTCTTAAAACTAATAGGGTCAGGATGCTGAAGACGCTAGCTTGGCTCCTAAAGGCACTGGTCACGATCGAATTCGTGCGTTATGTTGTTTGAAAATCGATCGAGAAGTGCGAAGAGGAATGTTAGTGGGGAAAAGCAAAAAGCACCACGGAACACACTAAAATTTTCTTGTGCGGTAGACAGTAGTGCGTCGCTGGGACACAGCGCTGCGAGAAGGAAAAAGCGACAGGCATGTCGTACGCGAGAGGACGCAATTGCCACGAATGCTGCAGTTAATAAATATGGCAGCGGTCGCAGCGGTCAAGCGAAAGCATTAACTCTCTTGCCG